>JANHGN010021842.1:7043-42741 GCA_024605025.1 Megaceryle maxima | reverse complement strand
AGATTTTTTCCTAAAGTATTATCTCTTCATGTAAGGGGAAATTAAAAAAAAAAAAAAAAAAAAAGAAGTGTAAGTTTTCAATAAAACAGCATTCCTTGACCAAAGGCTAAGTAATAATTTCAAAGTGCAGTTAATCTTCCTGAACCACAAACAAGTATAGTGTAAGAGAGCAACTCACACTAATGAAAATAAAATTCAATTTCTACTTGGGGTTTATAAAAAAAAAAACCCCAAACTATTTAAACACTGTCTGGATTCTGCTTTACTCTGATGAATGAGCAGTGCTTTTAGTTGTTCCTGGTCTTTTTTCACACTTAAAAGCTGTTCATTATATCTTGCAGTCACATACATTTTGAGAGGCTGAAAGCAAATAGAAAAAAAGCTGCATAGTTATTTACATTTCACTAGTCAGACTCCAAGATCTTAATGAGATGTCACTTGCTCCAAGGTAGATAAAAAGCCCAGCATCAAAAGCAATCTGTCACATGATTTTAAAATCCCATAGCCTGTTTTTTAATATGCAAGACTTTATTAGAGAAGACTTTATTCAGAAACTTTGACAGAGTCAATATCAAATTGGAAATTAAACAACAACAAAAACAAAGAAACAAGCTTTTGCAATTGAACTGCTAGTGGAGCAAGTGCCCAAGGTAAACAGAGATAGAGAATTTTAGAAATATTCCAGTCTTTTAATTAAGAAGCTATGTTTTCAGGAAGTAAACGCCTGTAAATTTTGTCATTAACATAAAGAACATCCATTTCACATGCAACTAGGGAACTCAGATCTGAAGGACAGTCTTACAAGAAAATACTAATTCAGCAACATTCAAGAGTCCACTCAGAAATATAGCTTTCATGAAATAAAAGTCTAATTGCAGAGAACCTCACAGAATACATAAACAGCATGTTAGTACAACAATCACCTCCAATGAATTTTTTTTCCTGCAATATTTCAACATTCACATCCTATTAAGACATACAATTTTATATGCATTAAGTAAATTAAGGTAGATCTTTATTTCTGAACAGCATGTGACTTCTGAAAATTAAACATTTAGAAATCTTCAGTTTCTATAGTTTGATTTAAAACAAATATAATGCAGAGACCCACATCTGTCATAAGTATTTGTTTAAAAAACAAACAAAACCCAGCAAAACAATCTTAGAGTTGCAACACTGTATGATCTGAGGGTTCATCTCCTCTACTATGCTGCAGCTTGCTCTACAGAAGCATCAGCATTCATAATTATTATATCTCAGTTCTGCTTCAGTGCTAAAGGGTAATGCAGACCAGGGCCTGTTGAACTGATGGTTCTTACTGTGACTTGAGAAGAGGTACACTGGCCAGTTCAACCAACAGTTTGTTATTCTCAACATTTTCTCTTTTAAACACTTCTACTCTTTTCCATGAAGTGGATTTTTTTGGGTTGTTTGTTTGGGTTTTTTTTTGGGGGGGAGGAGAGTTTTGTGGTTTTTATTGTTGTTTTGTTTGTTTTTCTTTTTTTCTGTTTGTGTGTGTGTGTGTTTCCCTCTCCTCCCCCAAGTGGAAAATAAGACAGAAATTGGCAGAGTAACTTTCTCTGCATTTTAAATGATTTTCAAATGAATTCACATACTTACTTGATAATTAATATTCACTTTCAATAGTGTAATATCCAAATAATAGCAGTTCTAAAATCAGTGGTTTAGACATATATGGTAATAAAAGTGTCATTTAGAAATGCAGAAAATCTCACACTTTACAACTTGGATCTTTAAAAAGGCTATCCCAAAGAATTTGAGGACAAAACCAATTTTAAGGTTAAAAAAACCCCAGAGCACTGCTATAAAACCCACAGGGAAATTATTTAAGCCATAGCTCTTACCTGTCTTTCACAAGAAATTTATCTTGATCATCAGTTTCCATTTCTTCAGATTCCTCATTCACAGTTTTAATTATACCATTTTCTTTGTTTTCATCATTCAGAAACTCATAGCGCCCATGTTCTAAGGCTGCTCTCCAAGACTGTCTGTCTGTAACCTGAAGCAAACATGCAAATAAGAAGTTTTAAAGGCCACAAACTTTTAGTGTCAATTACTGCCTGCACTTAATTATTCTTTCAGTAAAACCCACAGCATGCAAGAGCTCTCATTTAATTTGCAGACTCAACGGCATCACCGTGCTCCTAGATATTCTACAATTCCCAAATACCTTAATAGCCCCCAATGTTCCTTGGTAGATCCTGTCTTCAATGTCCAAAAGGAAGTCTCTAAGTCTCAGTTCAAGCTGCTTCTCTGCAGACACATGAGATCCATCGTGAGCGTTCTGCATCCTTCCCCGTCCAGAAGGAGGACGGATGTCACTCTGAGGTTTGTCTGCAAGAATATCAAGTAACTTCAAGTTAGTGGACTTTGCTTCTTAAAGTATTTGCTGGTGGAGGGTACAAAAGTAGTACAGGGCAGAACAAAACTGTACACCCATGTTCAAAACTCCCTTCCTGTAGCTGAAAAGGTGCTGAAAGCATGCCAGGATCCTAAATTAATGCTTGAAAATCTGCATTGGTGGAAAATGTTTCTATTCACAGGATTTACCTTAAACCCTATGAGTGCAGTGATGAGAAGGTACATGCAAGAACTTTGAGGTAGTGAATCCAAAACTACCATGAAGTTGTTGTTAAGGAAGTACAGGATGAATTTCTAAGATGCTCTCATTTGGGGAAACAATTCCCTGTAACTAAAAGCAACCATGCAAATATTCTCCAAATGTATACTGCTTACTCTGATGTGGGAAACATCCATTTTGGTTTGAAAGAAAAGGAATTTGTGTGTGTGTGTGAGCAGAACTGAAACAGCAGCAATAAGCTTGCAATAATTGATGAGGAAAAGTTAATGGATACAGGAATAAAATCAAGTAATAGCACATAGTGATTCTATTTCTATGCTCTTTTGACTGGAACTAGAAAACGAAGAAGGGTGCTCTACAGCTCAAGAGAATCACAAAGTAGTTCTCATTTGTCCTGCAAGTAAAGGCAATAGGGCAGCAGCTGAAATCCACCCCAGTAAAACACTCTCCAAATTACAGCTAGACCCAGCCACTTATCACTGCTTATCACACAAGGCAGGCAGCATTAGTATTGCACACCACTGCACCTGGATGTTCTGTAGTTTACTGAAGTCAAAGCTGCATTTCTTTCTTTCTTTTTTTAAAATCAATGTTATTCTACAATTCCAACACAGAAAGAGAAGAAAAATCTTTGATTGTGGAAATCAGGTTGTTTCAGGGCAGAAAGCAACACATGAAATACAAATAAAGGTGCATCAACTAGGAAAGTAAGGAACCACACACACAAACATATCAGAAAATAATAGACATTTTCTCACCAAAAAGCACCAACACAGCCACAAGGCCTACAAATAAAGCTTAATTACTTTGATGAAACTCTTGTCCTGTACTAGTTTCCACCAAAAGACATGGTAGATCAGTTATGGATTTAGGAGTATTTTACATGTTAACAGCAAGTAGTGGGATACACACTGCAGTAAAACAACTCCACTCTGGTGGACGTAATTCTCCCTTGCCCTAACACCAAAATCCTTGCAGTCATTCGGCATAATACAAAATAAAATGCAATTCTTAAACATTACCCTAGGGAGTTTTATTTTGATAACATCCTCTACCCACCAACAGGTCACAAATAATCCAGCTGCAAGCTTGTGTACGCAGAATTTTACCAGTGATTGAATCTAATGCCTTGCCAATAAGTGGCAAAATACTGGGCTAGAAGAACAGGGAAAAAAAAAACCAAACCAAACCCTAAATGTTAGGTAGTCTAAAATGGTTTTAAATACAGTCCTACATTTTGAAACCCATAAAAGCAATAGTATTTGGCAGATGTCGTCTCCTCCTGTAATGAGCCTCTGCCAAAAGAGGAAAAGGGAAAAAAAAATAGA
The DNA here is from genome assembly GCA_024605025.1 of Megaceryle maxima. NCBI lineage: Eukaryota > Metazoa > Chordata > Aves > Coraciiformes > Cerylidae > Megaceryle > Megaceryle maxima. The sequence goes on along the minus strand of JANHGN010021842.1, from coordinate 38,811 downwards.
GAATAGAATCCCGAATCCACTGCATTGATGTTAGCTCACAAAACAACTAACACAGCTACACTATTTTTACTTCCTTCTAAAGGTTTTAGTATAAACCTTCAATAAGCCATCATTACCCTGTTCACAGCAGGGCAGTAAAGGCTTCCAAATAACTTCATGCATTATAACGTTATGAAAGAACATGCCCTACTCAACAAATCAAGTAAATTAGTAATTTCCTCCCTTTGTGATGTTTCTGTCTCCCGTGTCATACCTTGCGTCTCCTTTCATCATACTGGAAATGAGGACATCAGAAGATCAATACTATGATTTTTCTTTAGCAGATATTAATCTTTATTCCCCAGTTAATCTTTTCCCAAATCAAAAATTACTTCCTAAAGATGTTTGTTTAAAAGACAATCCCATTTTAATACACAGTGAGTTAACAGAAAAGTTGCCGTTTGTTTGAGCTTAAAGCGCCAGAAAAACACCACAAAGATCCATCCAGGGAAAGAAAACAAACCCCAAAACAAATCACCAAAAACCAACCAAACACACACAAACAAAACCCAAAACAAAATACAAAAAACCCCAAAGCAAAACCAACAAAAAAAACCCCCAACACAACCCAAACCACACCAAACCTGTTATCCATGCAGTGAAACAATGCTTAATTCCTATTTCTTAGGAATTACAGATAAATAAGAATTAGAGGTTTCTAGAATATTATACAGAAATTAGAGCTGTGGAAGCAAGTTAAGGAACCTTTTATTTACCTGGAATATGGAATTTTTCCACAGGAAATCTGCTCAGTTGTTCATATATTCTACTTTTCTCTTGTAAAAGAGTTTCTTTTAAGGCACTCTCCCTATGTCCTCGGGAATTGAGAGCCTCTAGGAGTTGGTCCAGTTGTTCCCGAGAATTGTAAAAGCACCAACGGTTTGGTTTATATACTGGCCTTGGCACCTCTACAACAACACTGGTGTGTGAATCTTGGTCAATATTGGAGGTAGATTCAGAGGATTTCAAAGACTCTCCAGTTTTACTGAATACCTGAGGTTCATTTGTGCAAGACTGTACGCTATTCTGGAAGGTAGAGGTTCGAGGCAACAACATGTCTTCAGTGAGACCAGAATAGTCCTCTTCTATAAACAATCCAGGAACAGAGGGGAAAATCCAGTAGCGTCGGTATAGACGGTCACGACCTAACGGGGTGATATTTGTGCAGGCTGTTGCATTCTGAATCTTTTCTAACAGTTCCTTCTCTTTCTTTTGTTGCTCCTGTTTTAAAGCTTCTTCATCTTCAGTAGTAAGAGGCTCACTCTTTTCACAAGTGGTATCTTCTTGTCTTGTAAATTCTTTATATCCATTTTGCCCTCTCCTTCCTAAAAGTTAAAGGAAGAAGAATGATAGCAACACACTTATAAAAGTATTTTTTTAATCGAAAACTCAAGTAAAGGGTGGGTTTGGTTTCTGTCCCTTTCTGACTAACTATGCTTACAGTGGCAAGGACCATCAGCTCAGTCATGAAACAGTACTAGTTTTATGCAAGTGTTTAACCCCCTTCCCTCAATAAAGAATTAGCCATCTTTAGTGTACCTTCAAATTGAAGGAACTACTCATTTACTGACATTGTAATTATTAATACCATGAAATACAGAACCAAAATTTTAAGAACTTTAAAGTGTATTGTAAAAGTATCTTATAGTGATGAAGGAAAACCCTAGCAGTTTCATTACTGAACAGAAACTATGTCTTGGACTTAATTTATGATTCTTAAAACTGATCAACTTAAATCCCCCCTGAGACCCCAAGCAAAACTAGACTCCTATATAAGAGCTTTAATTGCAAACTCAGTTATGTAACTTTATCCAGTATTTTTAAAAATCTGTATTTACACACACTCAACCATATTTTCCCCTCAACGTGTACCACCTGAAAATACTCCAGTTCACATTGTAGTTTACCAAATAAACAGGTCCTGATAGTCACGTACATCTTGTAATTAACACATGCAATGCTGAAAGATGCTGCCAGTGTGACCTTCAGTTTTTCTGACTGAAGGAATGAAACAACACTTGTTTGCCCTCCAAGCACCTCAAACATGGGCATTCGAGAAACTTGAATTTCTATTTAAAACCTCACTGTTTTGCCATCATAAGGCTGTAGTGAATATGCAAACCTGTATTACTGAATGACTCAGAATTTCTATCCCAGGTACTGTTGTAAACTGCACAAGTTTGCAACCTTAAGTCCACAGTCATCCTGGTCTTTCACTGGCACAGATGCTAGCACAAAGCCTTCACAGCCAGAATGACACAGATGAGGTAGCAGCCCACACCCATTAACAATTCACCCTCCTGTGGTGATATTTATGTTTAGTTACAAATAGTAGGAGCAGTAAATGGAACAGCCTGATAAGACACTGCTGAGAAAATGAAAATTTGGGGGTAAGTCTGGTTGCATTCTTGTGTAGAACGCATGCTGCTTCATGAACAAAGGCAAATTAAACCCAACCACCTGTTTAAAATACCTGGGTTATTTTGCAGCTTCCTAATAAAAAGGATCAAAACCACACCATAACCTAATAGGTAAGACTCCCAAAAACTCTGAGTGCACTACCCAAAACTGTAATGGTTTGTCGGGCAACAGCCTGGGGTTTTTTTAAACAGAAGAGGAATCCAGACAAGTATGCAAGACCAGAAGAAACATAATTGTGAAAGGACATACAGCTGACTTCTAGAACTGTTATCAGGCCAGCTCATTAACAGCCCATTACGACCACATTTAGTAAGGTTTTGTGTGGGTTTTGGGGGATGTGTGTAGTTTTGTTTGTTTTGAGTTTTTGTGCGTTGGTGGGTTTTTTTTGTTGTTTGTTTTGTTTTCCTTTAATAAATTACAGGAAAGATTGATACTTTATTAAAAAAAACTTACTGTAAAACCCAATAACTTCCCAGATATGCGTATGTGTGCCTACATGTATGCAAGTGAACAAATACATTATAGTGTTACCCCTTCTTTGTTTTTTGTTTGGTCCCAGCTCTTCTTCATCCTCTGTCACTGTGTCCATGTCTTGCTCTTTATGTTCAATTTCTTTGCTTTCTGTACTAGTATCAAGGTCTTCTCGTTCCTCCTCCCTAACACAATAAAATAAACTAAAGGTGACTAATTGACCAACTGTGTATTAAAAGTTTAGTAGAATGAGGAAAAAAAGCCCAAAAACCAATGAAACCCAAAAATCATAACCACAACAAAACCACAACACACAACAAATTATGGCATCTTCAACACAAACAGTATTTTACTCTCAGAAGTAGTAAAGCTACTCAAAGATAAAATTTACTTTTAAAAAGTATTATAAGTCCCAGAATATATTAAAACCCAGAAGAAAACCACTGAACTGTAAATGTAAAAATCTATACTGAAGACAAACCTGCTCTTTGGTATTCACTCTTTCATTTGGAAAGAATTATTATAATCAGATCCTTTTGGGAGACATCTTCAGGTGGTTCTACTGACCTGAATTGTGGGGGGTTTTTTGTGACTAATGAAGAGTTCCCTCATCAAAATGTATATCCCTTTAGAAAATATTACATAATTTTCCCTCATCTAGTGAATGCAATTAAAAACCTACAGAACTACATGCAACCATTACAGGATAACATTTATTTTATTTTTTCAATTATAGTTTCAAAACCAGCACAAATCTGTGCTTGGCCCATGCTCACCTTTTGCAAGCAGATTTATTTAACTAACTCCCTTCCTCAAGCAGGTAAAGATAAAATGTTGTATATACACTTTGCATTTTTTTCTGGAATCCTATACAGCTGCCTGTGCATGAATCTTACCACCTGAAACCATATAGTTTTATTAACAGAATAAAAAAACACCACCTTGGTTTTATGGAAATAACCTGGGATAGCACAGCATTTTTTTTTTTAAAAGATGCAACTATGTTTCATTCATAAACTGTTATGTAAGGTCATCATTATCTAGCTCAGATCAGACCAGTTCTCAAATTAAAAAGCAAACTAAAATAGTCTATTAAGAAAATAGTCAGAGACATGAAATCGATGCAAGACAAAAAGTAATGCAAAAAACCACAAGCCAACAAATTAGATTTTGCAAGTTTCTCTTGTCAGTAGGTAAAACTGTCAAGCTTTCAACAGAATTATAATAAAAATCACTTTTTTAAAAATCAACATTAACTGCTATATAGTTAATTTAAAATATACCTTTGTATATACATGATCAAGTCAATGAATACTACATAGCTAAAGCCTGGCTGCATGACTGCACAGTGCTGTACATATGTATCACAGTAATAGCATGTATCATACCCAATGGATACTTCTACAGTAGGATTACGTTGCTCCTCTTCCTTTAGCTTTTCTTGTTTCTCTTTCATTTTTAACTCTTGTTCTTTTAGCCTTTCTTCTTTCCTCTTACGTATCCTAATAATAATAAGATGATAGAAAAACAGTAGCAATTAATCTAGTATCTGATATTTTTATACTACAGCATAATCTAAAAATAACAGTAACATGGAAAAGGACAATGGCCAGCCAGCACAATCAAGTTTCACTCCTGTCTAGGGTCTCAAGGAACCAGTATAAAACACAAACACTAATTTTTCCATTGCAAAAGACATACGAGAAAAAATAGTAATCTAATCTGTAGCAATGAAATGTAGCTTTCACATATCCTAGTATTACCTTGCTGCTGCTGCCTCTCGTTCTTTGCGATGCTGCTCTGCCTTTAATTCTCTGAACTCCTGTTTTGCCTGTCGTAACACATCAACGGAGTCCTCAATGAAATCTCGCGTGGAGACAAGAGTCAGAAGTTTCCCACAGAGAGCATGAAGGATCTTCATCTTTTCTCCTAATAAAATACAGGCCAATTTTTATATTTCATTACACAACTGATAAGCAAGCCCTACTCTTACGCACTCCAGGCTGAAGATTCTAATTTGAGAAGAAGTGACCAGTAGTGCACTACCTGCAGTTGCAAAGAGGCATTTTCTAAAGTATCTATCTTGCTCAAAGATGTGAGCCTTTCTTTTTAACTTATTAAAAAATTAATTATTTTAATAAATTTTTATTTTTGATGAATTTATTATTTTTTAGCACCAAAAGTACTAAAATGCAATATTATCTTCATGTTGAAGATAAAGGAACAGTAGTTACTTTTTCTCCATTTCCACGTAACAAACAAAAAACCCAAACAAGAACAGTAATAAAAAGCAGGGGCTGAATCAAACACTCAAGATGCTTTCCCCAGGGAGATTCCCGCTCCCCCACAAGTCAAACTAACAATTTTTCAAATGGGATTTTAAAATGCTTCTCAGAAGCAATGAGACTGCCTAGCTCTTCCATATCTGATCCGGTGGGACCTGATGGTGGGACTGGCTGCTGGTGAAAGTGACACCCAGAGGTCCTTTCCAACATAATAATTATATGATAGAATAAATTCTGACCATTATTGATCTGGAGCAGTTACAAAACCAACCACTTGATGAGCAATCTAATAATATCTATCATTTGTCTTTTATTACCTGGCAACAAATCATACACTGAAGTACTTGAAAGTTTCTTCAGGAGACCAGGATTACTTAATCTCAACTCCATGCAAGCATCATCAGTAGCATCAAACCCTCCTCGTTTCTGGTAACGGTATTTTGCATTGGCTGATGTTACATCAGCACCTGATGCTAAAATGTGAAGTCTGAGAATCTCAGAAAGAGTGCAGCTATCAAGATCCAAGTTTTTCAAATTGCATCCTACAGTTGAGAAGAATGAACAGTTATTTTAAATAGATATTTAAATGCATATAAATATTTTAAAAATGTGCTTTAAAATACAGAGCAAAATAAGAACAGTAACAAAACAAGAAGTGAAACCCACACATACCCTGATGTAACTGGGGCCATGCAGCTGCCAAAGTTGCAACTGCAGACAGTGCAGATTTTGTGGGGTCTGCATCTTCATCCAAAGCCTCTGTTAAATCTTTAAGGAAATAAACACTTTATTCTAGTGAAAAGTAAAACGTGTACTGTGGAGGGGAGGAAAGCAAGCTATTTTTCAAAATTTGCAGACAAAGCGAGAAGAGGACCGGTATTTACAACAGCATCAACGTATTCAAAACTCAATTCAACATCAAAATTAAAAATTACAACATAGTTTTAAACACAACCAACAATCCAACTAAAAGCTAAGGACATGCACTACATGCTATATGCTGTTCTCCCTATATACAAGCTGTTAAAGCAACCCCAATGCACAAAACATGCACAATGGCAACATAAAAGGCAGCAAAACCAAATCCATAAGCACACTTGAAAGTAAAAACAAATAACAATGCAAAAGCACCTGCATTTTGTTCCCTCAAACTGTTATTTCCTGTCACTATTTTGTTTTTAGGAAAGACCATCCAAACCAATCAGACATTTTGATACCAGTTATCACCATTCACTGTGTAATCTCTAACTTAGATTTAGCCTTACTGTTCTGCGTAAATACAATTACTAAGGCATTACAAAGAAACTGAATTTCAACAAAACAAGCATCTGCACTTAATAAGGAACATCACACAATAGCAATACTGACCAGGAAAGCAGAGCAGCGAAAGGGAGCAACAGCAAAATTCCTACTTCCTTAGCACTTACAGGTATTTCTCCAGAGGGTTACCAGAATTTTTCCAGCTTGATAAGCTTTTTCATCAACTTCACTTTATTCAAGTCGAAATCATTCATCAGTTAAAGTCACTAAGCCAATAAAGAGCCACAAATCCAAACTAAGACTACATGAAAAGCAAACTCACACCAGGGTCTTGTATGATGATGGATGTTTGAAAACGGTCAGCCAGACATTGCAAAAGTAACCTCTGCACCTCCCCTCTCACTCTATATGCATAACAGGCTTTGAGAAAGTACTGTACACATCAAAATCCCACAGCCATAGTGTTTTCTATTGCAGACACACTGCTTGTATAGAAATTAAGTGACCAAACATGCTGACTACTACTAGTTTGGTTAGCTAGAATTACAAAGTCAAGAACACCTAATTCTTTTACCGGAAAGAAGAAGTCTAAACAAGACTGACAAGAAAATGGAAGTTCAAAGGCAAGTAAAAGATAATACAGTGCCCTGCCCACAGCTCCACTGTAACTACTGATAGGTCAAGAGGAAATGGGCTTAAGTTGAGCCAAGGTAGGTTTAGATTGGACATTATGAAAAAATTCTATACTGAAAGAATGGTGAGGCATTGGAAAAAGTTGTACAGGGAGGTGGTGGGATCACTATCCCTGGAGGTGCTCAAAAAGTGTGTAGATGTGGCACTTCAGAACATGGTTTAGTGGTCATGATAGTGTTGGGTGGATGGTTGGACTTGATGATCTTGGAGGTCTTCTCCAACCTTAATGATTCTTTGATTCTATGAACAAGAAGTGAAGTGGCAGATTTTTGCAACTGCCATCACCATGTAGTCAAGTTCAAATATAGAAGTTATATCACACTTTTTTTCTGATCAGTCCTATGAATAATACTCTAATAAACTATTCTATGATTACCTGATAATGGAATCCTTGCTTGTATTCCCCAAGCAATGCTCTCAGTACAGTTTAATTGCTAAATTCAACAGTAATTAAAATACAGTCTAAATTTGTTAACACCATATCACATCTGTAAATTTATTCAATTAACAAGAACAGCCTCTATTGCTGAAGGTAGTGCCCATGTTTTATATAAAGGCATTTTATAGATTGGACATAAATTTTAAGCATGAGAATACAAGTCTTCAAGGGAGTAATTAAAAAAAAAAACCTTCCCATACCTCATGAATCTGTTTTATGTGGGAACCACAGGACTCACTTGACCTCAAGCAGGAGCACGCTTATGTTCATATCTACATCTAATGAAATACAGACTAGCAGGAAGGGTCAAAGCTGCTCCTTTAACTAGTCAGCAAATCTGTCAGTCCATAAACACAGGACCATGTAAATTTAGAACAAAGCCTGCACTTCCTTCTGAGCAATGGTTAGCATATACCAAATGCCTCGACAAACAAGGGCAACTTCAGCCTTAGAGTGAAGGCCAAAGGCAGCGACTGTGACACCCCTTACTGGAAAAGCACAGAGGCACAGCAGTAACCAGAAGGTGTGGTGTATACTTCGAAGTCATGAAGGACAAAGAATACTGAATTCTCCATTATCTCTGTGCTGGAGAGTTTTAGTTTTTAATGTAGTTAGGTCCAGAAGTTTTTTTCTGTAGCTATAGATGAAGACATTTGAGAAGGTTTAGGAAGATGCCTTGTTCCTTGACCCTCAGGAGAAACATCTAACAGTGCTAAAGGAAGAGAAGGAAAGTGAAGACAAGTTTCCTTCACCTCCAAAACCTAAGCAGTGCTGTTAAAAGCTTATTATGCTTTGCTGGATACAATCATGGTAACAGTGAGCTTGCTTTTTCTTGGTTCCCCCCAGATCCAACCCTCCATGCCCAGTTTAAAGCTTTAATTTCAGATAAAAGGGAAAAACCAAGTCCATTTACATACATTATCCATGCATAATAAGACAAGGTTAAGCAAAGGAATGCCATTAAGTCATGCAGTTTAAAGTTAATTCCAGTGGAATTTCAGGTTTTCAGCAGTAAAAATTAAGGATCTGACCTTTGGTCTCAGCATCAGCTATTTGATCTTTGGCCACTTCCTCTTCCTCTTCGGCCATTGCCTGAAAGATGGCAGTCAGGAAGAAAAACAGCAATTCACATAGTGGGCCTTCAGTGTCATTTCCTACAAGAGCTTCCTCTAAAACTTCTGTGAACAAAGTTTAAGAAGCGTCACTTTTGCCGCAAAGTTGGAAAACAATTATGTACTGAAGAATGAAAACACTTTTTTATTTTCCCTCTTTCAGGTATGATACTCAAGTTACTTTTCCACAGTTTACTGCAAATATTCCTAAGCTGATGCTGTCAGAAAGAGTGCTGACAAAACATTATTTTCTTAACAGAAAACTGCAGGAGGAAAGTTCAAGTATACATTTCAGTAAGTAGATTAACAGCTTCTATATTGACATTAATTCTGATTTTATAAACACTGCAGAAGTTGACTGTGAAAATTGGATTGATGTGCACATAGAAGAACTGACATTAAAGCTGCACAGAAAATTTTGTAGCAGTGCTACTTGGGTGCACCTAATATGTTTGGTAGGAGAAGGGACACCATAAAATTGGGGCATCTTGCCACATAAAGGACAACTTGCCTAAAGTCACTCCTTCAGGAAATTCATCTTGAAGATCAAAAAGTTCTCCAAAAGCATATAAAAACTCCAAAACCATCAGAGCATCACCAAAGATCTCAGGAGGCAATCTTGTCTTCACTGGCATTGGAACAGGAAGTTCCTGCAATCCAAAAGGAACAAGTTAATATTGTATTTTGTTTCTGTGCGTACACAACTGATGAAAACCAGTCTGTGATTCTGAGTATCTCTGTTGGATTTCTTTACATTTTCCTGAAAATAGTTCTGCAAGATGCAGTCAATTACCATGGTGACATCTGTGGTAGTGCTAACTTTAAAAACCAAAGAGCAAGCAACTTGGACATAAATCTTTTGAGATAAAAGTTTATTCACATTCATGAAGGTGATTGATTTTGTTTCTTTGTGTAAAGGAACTTGAAGCCACTACAAGTTAAGAACACTGCCAAGATTTTTCCTTTAAACCCGTATTATTTCACAAGAGTTTAAGTTTGCTAGAACTGTCCAGACAAGCAAAAATAAGCATATTCTTAAAAAGTTACTCATTATTGCTTTCAAAAGACAAGCAACATTCACATAAAACCACGCCCATCTATACTAGGATGTGTAAGATCATGTCTGATGACTGTGTGTTCTGGTATTTGCACTGGTGAGGCAGTTATAGCTGAAGACATTTTAAAGGGAGTTGATGTAACCATGTAACAAGACCACTTAAAGACACCACCTCCAAATCACAGATGACAATGTTGAACACAGAGTTTGACTTTCAAATTAATAACCCTTCAATAGTTGTCTTCACTTAATGTTTCTGAGCAGACAAACAATTTCCAGAAGGACAGCTCCTTTCCACAAGGTGGTAGGTAGTTCACAAATACTGATGAGAAGAATGACAAATGCTCTGCTTTCAGAAGTAAGGTATTTCATACATTTCCTGAGAAAGGAATTTTTTTTAAAAGCAGTCTGTGGATGGACCTTTCTTCTTGCTTTCCTCATCTAAATTCATATTCCTGTCAATTTTCACTGTAGTGATGATACTACTTTCCAACTCCTCCCTTTTTCTTTCCCAACTGAAACATAGCAGCACTGTTTTGCATACCTTCCTCTCGTTCGGACAACACTCTTCCCTTTCTTCAGTTTCTTCTCTCTTTCTATACACAATTAAAAGATCTCACTATCTTCAAGGGCCTATACAGCTCTCCTTGCAAATATATTTAATTCTCACATTCTTCCCAATCAGTGCTATTGCTTCATTTAAAGTCCTCTTCTGTTCCCACATGTCCACTTTGCACTTGTCATGTTTCTCTGCGTACCTCAGCTAAAACCCCATTCTTACCTTTCTAAGTTTTGCCTCTTTTAGCTGTCCCCTGACAAAATTAGTCACAATAAAGAATACATAAATGCAGAACACTAGCCAATCTTCCATTACATACAGCCACACTATACTCTTGTTCAGAACAAAGTTCTTTGGAAAGTGAATTCCTGTCACTTTCTATAGGTTTCCAGGATCAACCAGAGAGATGCTAGTTAAGCAAGGACACTGCTAAAGTTTGAATCAAAAAAATGTCACAGGAGTAATAAGCTAATGTCCTTTCTAGCTTTTGCAGCCAAAATTTGGTTTCTTTATGACTCAAATCTTTTAAGTAATTCGGGTTTATTCCAGGTTTATTGGATATTTAACAGAAAAGTCAGGCATACTGAATACCCTCCTCTCAGTAAGATCAGTGTTTTTTTTTTTAAAAAAAAAAAAATAAAAAAAAATAAAAAAAAAATTTTTTTTATCTGTTCCAGTGTAAGATTCATAACAGCCTGTTGAGTTTTTCCTGGAGGGTGAAAATGCAGATGATCCCCTTAGCGTCACCACTGGTAAATATGACACAACCGCAGGTGATCACAACCTCAAGCATTCAGATAAGATCTAGATCTGCCTCTGCATTAAGGAGTCTACCTCAGGGACCCTGTAAAATACAAGCTTGAGCTATTCCAAATTCAGTCATACCTTAAGATCATCACACTCCATATCTTCTCTAGGCTTACTCCACTGTTTCAGGTATTCCACATATTTTCTTTTTTCTTCACGCAGTTTCTCTCTTTCCTGAAGAAGAGAGTTGCAATTATATATAAAATATGGTCAGATCACCCCATTATAGTTTCAAGAACTGCACCACTTACTATTTCAATCACACTGGAAAATAAAACAAACCTATACTTATTTATAATGAAATAATCTAATACTTTTTATAAGAAGATATTGGCAAAAATATTTAGAAGTAAACTGGTAATACTTTGTTGAATTTGATAGAGTCTTGTCAGGGTTTTTGTGTGGGTTTGTTTTTTGGTGAGTTTTTAAAAGGAAGTGGCTGAGGGACGGGTATCTAAAAACATAAAGAGTATTTCTGAAAAGGTGTCACAGAAAGAGACTATAAAAATCGATAATGAATATGGCTGTGGTAAAATACAGTGGAATAAATAATTTCTTCATATTCAAGTGGCAAAAAGTTTAGCAATTTCCATCCATAAAGAAGCCACATGGAAACCCACAACCATTTAATATGCCATCAATCAGATGTAGTACAGTCGCTTTAATGTTTAAATAGAAGACAACCAATGTCAACCAATGCTGTAATGCATTATTGAAAAAACAACACCACAAACAAAACAAAACCCCAAAACAAAAAACCCACAAAACAAACCAAAGCAACACAACCACCCACCACATTACTTCAGAAGTATTTTCAAAGTGTACTTTTTGTGAACTAAAATGATGTTACTCAGAAATACAAATCCATAATCATATAACTGCCTATTCTTCTGAAGTGCATTTTAATGAACCAAAACCAGTTAATGGAAAATAACTTGAAGCAGATAGCAACTAAACCAAGTAAACTAGAAAGATATTATACTGTTCCTAGATGAAAAACAAACTGCAAATGCATTACTTTTTCCTTTTCTATTTTCAGTCTCTCTTTCTCTTCTTTCTTCTTCATCCTTTCTTCTTCCACAATTTTCTTCAATTCTTCTCTCTTTTTTTCCTTATCTTCTTTCTCTTTTTTCTTAGCTTCTATAGCATTTGCCTTCTCTCGTTTTAATTTAGCTTTTTCAAAAGCTATGAAGGAAAAAACCCAAGCAAACCAAAGTTATTTTTTCTTTCATTTCATTTAACTCTGATAAACTGATCTGTTTATAATCAAAAGAGAGATGAAAATGATACTGTTATGAAGACTGAATTGTTTCTATGCCAACCAGAAATTCAGTAACTTGAGAATTCTTTAGAGAATCAGAATTTTAAGCCTAGGTATTATACATGTTTTACAAGGTTGTCATCACTGTAATAAAGCCAAATTTCTCTATTTCTATGAGTATTCATAAGGCTATTACTTGTTTATTTCTATCAAGTGACATATAAAGATGAGAACTTATTCCAGCTGCATTTAATTACAGCAACATATTTAGTAATGACTGCTTAATAAAAGCATGTCACAACTACATGTGGCATGGAACAATGAAATATTTGTGTTAGTGGAAAAACTTAATAAAAGATCACTTAATTACTGAATTACTGAAAATTCAATACATTTAGAACCTACTTAGTATTTCAGTGGTTTTTTTGTGCAAGTTTTACTTCTGTTACACAGTTTAATTTCAATTAGTAATAAATGTTAATGCCTGAGGAGATCCAGATTTCTTTGTAGTTGTCTGCAGAAGACTAGCAGGATACAAATTTTTACTTTCTGCGGACAGATTATGGCTGTCAACTCAGACTAACGAATAAAAAGGGGTTGGGGAGCTTACCATTTTAGTTGAATAGACAAAAAAGCTAGAATCACAAGTGAAGAAAATGAAAAAAGATTCTTACTTCTGTTACCACGTGGATGGCACTCAAAGAAAAGACTTTTTGATTACATTTTCCTATAAAATGTTGAAAATTTTATAGGGCTAGATTGCTTTCGGAGATAGCTACTACACATACCAGTGATGTGTCTCACGCAAACAAAAGCTGCGAAGCTGATCCCCCCCAGTCTTCTACATACTGAGAAGGTTGATTTTTTTCAAGGTACTGGGTATTTTGCTGCCTTTTCACATCGTTAGTAACGTGCTATATGGGCCCTTTGTAAGAGACTTTCTGAATGGCAGTAATTGCCATTCCAATTAAACATTATTTACAGGTAAAATGTTTAGATTAAGATCTGATTACATTAATACAGTGTATTTGAATGTGTACTTTTAAGCTTATTCTATGGATGGAATCATACTTTTCAAACACCCAGCAAAATGTGTTGCTAGTTTCAAATTAAAGAACCTGTCTTAAACTTTTTTTCTTTATTTATAATCATGGGCCAGCACTAGGCCAAAAATGAACACAGAACAAGTGTGACACCACAGTATTTTTTGTTACTATTATTTGATGCATTCATCATTGTGTCCTCAACAATGAGCAGAAAGTTCTAGTCTGAATATCAATATGCTGTGACAACTTTCTAGTGAGGTAGCAGAAAATATAAAGTTGTAAAACATGGAGATCCAAATCACTTCAAGGCTGATCACTCTCTCATTGTTTGAAACTATGTTTCAAGGGCATGGTATTTTGAGATACAAAAGGATAAGAGATAAAATTAAGCCAGAATGTCTATTAACTAGCCTTCTAGAAGCTGTAGTTAACACTACACAAGAAGGGAAGCAGCTTTGATGTTGATCAGCTATTGGCTTGTTCTGTGCTGTCATTTTTAGCACATAAATAGATGCTAGTTATGCAAAGCAGATGCAGAAGGTTAACAGAGCCCATTAAACCCCATCTCCTATGAAGAAAAATACCCTGAGCAGCCTCAGACAACTTTGCAGTTAAAGCAGCAGATACTGGACTAGATAATTTCCAGACATCCCTGTCATCCTAAAACATTCTATGATAACGGAAAAACAGAGGTAGAAGCCAGAAGCTCACTGAAACATTTCACAGATGAAAGCCTTTCCTTAGAAAGGACATCAGTGCTTACAATCCAGAAGAATGTCCCCTTGCCTGAGCTTTGTCTCCTCAAGGAGATGCAGCAGTTGACCTAGTTAAACCCATATAAAAGGCATGCGAGTCCCCTTACTTTATTTGAAATCAAGCTTAAGTCAGTGAGAAACAGGTCAAAACTAAGCCAAAAATAATTATATCAGTCGAAAATAAAAATCTCTTAAGTGATTTTTACTCTTTTAATTAGAAAAATTTGTAAACATACTGTAAGTAATCTTGCATAACATTTAGACATACCTTAGATATTTACACACACATCTTCAGAAAGACTCAAGATTTCTTTAACAATTAGTACATGTTTAGAACTAAACATTGCAGTTCTTTTATATTGAGGCAGTATTTCCACATATGGATTTTCCTCATGCAACAGCTTGATTTGTGTTAAATGTTCATGTTTTGATAAACCTTCAGCTGGTAAAATGTATATGTGATTTCACAATCCAAACTTCTGCAAAAAATTATTTTTGTTCTTTATCTATCTGAGATAGAAATTGACATGGCTGGATCACAAGCCTCTTACATTTCCCCAGTTTAGTAAAAGTAATTAATTAATTAAATTCAGGAAACAACCATTCTAACCACTGGATGCAGCACTCTGCAGTAGTGCTGTGGCAGTGCACTCATTACATTTTCCTTTTGAAAGGTACAACCCCCAAAATTAATTATGGCCTGCTCTCAGACCTACAAAAACTGGTTCTACTAGTCATAGGACTAAACCTCAACTTACCCATGGCCTGCATATCTTCTTTTCGCTTGTGGAACCTTGTCTTTTCCCTTGCTACTTTACTTTTGTTTCCTGGGTTACTTTGTTTAGCAGGAATTTCGTCCTCCTGATGGAGAATTCACAGGGGGAGTGGAAAAACAAAACAGAACAAAACAGTGTCTACAGCGAAATAACCAGCAACAGATACTTCCAATTTTTCAGCAGTTCTCTAAAACCAGAATAAAACCAAGCAGTAAGAGTTTCCCAAATTTTTTTCTTCCAGCTGTCTTTCTAAATAAAGTAGTTTAGAGCACTAAGCTTCACTGTGTTTAAATACAGGCAAGTGACATAACTGTATCTAACAGTATGAACTAATATTTTTTTATCAACTTATTTATTAATCATTCCCAGAAGGGACAAGTACTCTATGAGCCTTCATAAAACACTGAAAAGCTAGTTTCTTCAGGGGATCACAGAAATAAGAAAGATACAATAAATAAGATAACATATTGATTATGGTCCCTTTCACCAGCTTAGCTATTAAGTAGCTTTTTAAATTAAGCAATATATCCCAATTCACCCACAAAGAAGTAAAAGCACCACATTAACCATCCATTCCAACTGTTCTAAAAGTTCACAGGAACTAGAACTTAAGGACTATGCTGATGTGTCAAATGAAATGAAAACTTATTACTTACAAGACTAGTAGATGCCCTCTTTGGAGGTCTCCCTCGCCGTCTGCTTGCAGGACTGAAGATAAATGTGGGTGGGTCATCAGGAAAGAAGTAGGAAAAGTTTTGTTCTGCTAGATTGTATTTTGCAATTGATGTTGCCTTTGTAAGGAAGATTAAAACAGATATTGATTATGAAATTCTTACCTTCTCATAAATATAATCTCATTAATGAATCACTAATTCACACAAAAAAGACAATAAAAGTTAACTGGATTCCCAAATGGTTAGCTTAGAATAAAAAAATAAAACTCTGAAATAGTGTCAGTTATGGAGTTAATTCACCAAGTGTATAATAAGGTAAGCAGCACATACATGAAAATACAATTTGGCCCCATTTTGGTATGATTCTATTTCTTTAGATGCTTTCTAGAAAACACACCTGGAAACAATCTTCTGTGCAAGTTACTGAAATGCGTTAAGAATTACTTTTGACAGAGAAAGTTGGAAAATTTCTGAAGAATCACATAATTCTCTACCACACTTAAACATTTCTGGAGAAGGAGAAAATATAGTACTTCTCTCATTCTGAATTGTCAAAGTTTCTTTCCGTCAGCTTTCTCAACCTAGTGACTTCAGGAATTCTATCCTTACCAAGAGATACACTTGAGGATACAAAGGAGATACTCCAAATAGGACATGCTTGCATAACTTGCTGAAATGTAAGGCAATTTGCAAGGGAACAAAAAGATGTTCCACAAGAAGTGCAAACAGAAGACACATGCACACATAGACAGAATACAATCATTTTCCTGAGTCACCAGAAAGCACTGCAAATAGATAACTACATTTGGTACACTTCATCACGAGTGCTAACAAGTCCAAGGAAGGAGGTGGTTTATCCCTTTCAGCTCTATTTTCTTCTATTACCATTTACTTAAAAGCAACGGACTTCAAAAGTTGCAAAATTATTTAGAAATTAGTTGCTTTTCTTATTTTCCACAGCTTTCAGACACAAGGCTCTCACTGATGCTATCATTTCTCAGAGCCTTCCTCTGCAGAATGAGCAGTTACACAGCTGTATAAGGATTCCTCTTAAAAACACACACAAAATACAAGGCATAATAAACGAACACACTACTTCCTAAAAACAATATGAAGATAAGGATTTCAAGGTCAAGGCTGCAATATGCAGCCAGAGTCCAGGATCTCCTGTGGCTCAGCAAGCAAGGCAAGGGAAATTGCTGGTTACTTGGCAAGTATGGGAAAAGCTGCTCAATTCCTTAGCACAAGGAAGTGGAAATTCTTAAGAGTCATCTTTCACAGACTAAAATGTGAACTTTAGTCTGAACTTGTACTAAGTATCATCACATATCTTTACATAAGATGACAAAAATAAGCAACTTCAAGATCTAAGGCCTCAAGAGCCCAAAAGCCTCATCAAAAGCCCACACCAGCCACTTGAACTTCTGTCTCACTGACAAACTGAATCCACTGTCTCACTGAATTCAATCT
This sequence comes from Megaceryle maxima, assembly GCA_024605025.1. Taxonomy (NCBI): domain Eukaryota; kingdom Metazoa; phylum Chordata; class Aves; order Coraciiformes; family Cerylidae; genus Megaceryle; species Megaceryle maxima. The sequence goes on along the minus strand of JANHGN010021842.1, from coordinate 21,686 downwards.
ACAATTAAATATTTTCCAGGTAAAAACATCACAACAGAATGTTAGCTTGCTGTACCAAAACAGAAATAGTTATTTTTTTTTTGACCTAGAAATATCTGCTGCATACCTCAAGGAATGAAAACAACTCGTGTTAGACTAAGCAAAAGGTATATTATCTTCTAATAAATAATGTTTTTTCTAGGCAAAAGCTCCCATTTTTATTTTGGGGACTTCTCTAAACTGGTATCAAAAGTAGAAATTAGAGAATTAAGTTCTGCTTCATGTGCAGAAAAACTGCTATCTTGTTTACAAGCAAAAGCTAACAAAAACCTGATTTTACAGAAAAAACAAACAGTATACATCCTTTTATTTTGGAAAAGTCTAATACTAACTCAATATTATACTTACAAAAAGCTAAAGTTGATGTAGTTTAAAAAAAGAAGCTGTGAGCAGCTAGTAGAGAGAAAAAAAAGACTGATTACGGTCAATATTCCATCCCACAAACTACTCCTCCTCATTTACCTTAGTTTTAATGACTCCATCATGTGGTTCACAGTGTTGTTTCAGAAAAAGTTTAAGTCTATCACGAGAAAAAAGATGTTTCCTCCGGCTGTATTAGGAAAGAAAGGTGGCATTATCATCTAACATCTTTAATTATTGTTTAAGCACAGCTGGCAATATGAGCAAGAACACATGTAACAGATCACAACTGACCTTTTACTCATTTTCTTAATTATAAAATGACACCCTTACTATTCTAACTAACAGCCATTCTCTACAAGCCCAATTTAATTAAAAATTTCCTTACGAACAAAACAAAAACAAAGTAAAACTGAAACAGTTGTTTCAGCTATTTGTAATTTTTGTTTTGAAGATCCTGGTATGTCCTCTTTTATACCCATACAGACAGACTGCACAGCCTATTCACCTTTCTATTTTAGAGCAAGAAAGCAGTCCAATTGCCAACATCTGCTCCAGCATTTCAAAGTGATAATGCTACCTGAGAGAGAGCTCATAATGCAAATAAGTTCCTCAATATTATATAATAGTACTCTTGAACTTCCCCCCCCCCCATCAGTCACAGCAGTAGGTACAGGTATCAGAAAGAACAGCAGGTCTCATCTATGTCCCAATGAAAGAGACTTGTAAGGAGTTGGTATCTGTGCTAATTCTAGTAAAGGTTGTAATCTTTGCTGCAGAAAGCCTGTGAAACACATTCTTTTGTTCCAGTGCCTCTAATTAAGTTTTAACCTATTATTTTAAAATATCTTTTATATCAAAACCATCTTACAATGACTTACAAAATTCACACAATTATAATTTTAGGTTTCATATACTATTTTTTACCTTAGTTGAGATGCTTTAACAATAACAGTTTCATATAGATCTTTTTTAATAGGTTGGACCTTGTATTTGAACAAAGAAGGATCGATTATGGCTTTCTTCTCCCTAAAATAAATTAAAAAAAGAGTTATCAACACAAAACTTCAGTCTTATATTGTACACATGTACTATATTGATATGCAAACACAGTGGAGCCCAAGCCATAGTTAATACTGGCTGTAACTTCCACTGGTACCAAAGAGGGACGATTCATTTCTGACAACTTTTCTGCCACTAGGTTCAGATCTGCATCAAAGCCAGTTCCTGCAAGGAACAGGAAAAGGGAGTGGGGATGTTGGTTTTCTTAGCAGGGAGACAAGAAATGAGAAGGGAAGGAAGAACAAAGAGAAGACAAGTAATGATAGATCCCTATCCCTCAGAAAACCATCTTGTTAATACTCTAAGCACTTGTGATGGCAACAGGAAGGTAGGAAAAAGCAGAAAAGGGAAGTCCAAAAGACCAATTTAAATAAAATGAATAAAACTAGTAGCCATAGAGCCACAGATCACATCTCAAAAGGAATAAAAACCAGGTATTTTTTTGTAATATGAATTTAGAAAAAGCACTCCCACCAGCAACATTCTGAAAATAACAGGAATCATAAGGCAGTGCATCTACACTTTAAACCAAATGCTTACCAAATTACATGTTTGGTTCTGCACCCTCTCCCAAAGAGTACTTCCTTTGTACAGCTATCTGCTATGAAGGACTAGATTTCCCCCCACCACCACCACCCTGTGGAAAACTATTATGTTAAAACTGCAGAAATGTAACTGTTTTCTTACACCTCTTCCTAGGAGAGCCACCACCCAGGTCTCACGTGCTACCAAAACAAAATTCACTCCTTAAAAAAACAAGGGGAGGTTTTTGCCATAGACAATATACTTTAAGTAGCATGGTATATTTATTGACAGACTTCACAGAGTTAAACTACTGAGATTTTCTTTATATGATGTTGTATTTTGTTGTTAAACAACAGAGCTTACTTCTAGGGGGGTAATTTGTAATCAAGTCATATTGTTTTATCAGGAAGAATTCAATTGTCATTTCTTCAGAAAGGGAAAGTGAAAGTTATGTGGAGATATGGAGATATAGGAGATTTACAGCTACGCACTTCATCATCATCAGTCCTGGCATTTACAAAATGCTTGAAGGTGGCATCTGTGACAAAATAAAATAATCAATATACCACTTGCTATTCTTTACTTCTGTGAAGGGCATACAACATGAAGTGAACTGTACTTTGCAAGGTTGTTGAGTATGAAATTTGCTCTGATTCTTATTTTTTCCCCACTAACTCTGAAATAGAAGTCCACAGAAATGTAGCATTCAGATGTCCAATAAATACATTCATTCATACAAATGAAGTGTAAAAGAAACAGTACTTATCCACAGGTAGTATAATTTTAGATGAGAATAGTTTGCAAATTTCTGATGAAAAATAGTTTACAATGATTAAATGACCAACATAGTTAAAAACAAATGAAGGGATAGAAAAGAAAATTTACATTTGGAAACATCAACACGTCTACTGGATGTACAGATAAGCACTATGATATACACTGTCTGTCTTGAGTGATGACATTGAAGTTAAAGTCTCAAGTTAAGTCACTCAGAGCAACTACAGTTTAAGAAATAAACCCCCCAAAAAGAAACAAACAACAACGAAAAAACAGCCAACCAACCACACACCCCCAAAAAAACTCAACACACAAAAAAAACCCCCAAAACCAAAATAAACAAAAAAAAACCCCAAACCAAACAAAACAAGCAAGAAAAATCCCCATCCAGATAGTCATTAACAAAATAAACTGTACAAAGCAATTCAGTATAGCCACTGGCAAGATTTTAATTTTTCTGCCTACAATTCTAAGTTTGTTAAAAGAGGATTTTTATTTTGGTCATACCAGGACTTGATCTTCCAATATTATCTTCAGTCTCAAGATAGGAAAGCTGAATTAACAAAGGCTGTTGCTAGAAATTTCTGGGTAGTGTCAAACTTGTTCTCTCACCCATTTCCAGCCCTTCAGTCTAACAAACTAAAGAAGGACCCAAATAGATAATGTTCAGATAGAGAATAAAAGGCAGCAGAGTGCCAACATTATACCAAAAGTGTATCAGCTTATTTACACGTTTTGAATAGATTCTAAGCTCTGATACTGCTTGTAATCAAAAGCTCAAAAAAACACACCCTCAAATGGTTAATTCTTACATCGTTAACCTTTACTTTTTTGTTTCAGTAAATTCTATGATTAAATGATATAACAGCCCCAACCTAATTTCCAAACACTCAAGAGTTTTTTTTGCTTAGTTTGAGCTGCCAATGATTTTAGTTTCTAACTAAGAAGTTAACACTTCCTGAAATCCTCCTCCATAAATTCAAATTTGAAGTCAAAACTTTTCTTAGTGCAGAAGACGAAGAAAAATGTCATTCAGTACACATAGAAAGCTTTAAAAAAAATACATAGATTACCTAGTCACATTGGCATAAAGCTATTGTTTGTTGTACTTTACTTCATAAAACATTATATAAAATACTTAAGAGTTCGCAAAGGTTAAACCCATTTTGCAGCAGAGATCCCCTAGAGCAAGTCTTCACAGGACAGCTCTGACAGACCACCAGATCCAGAGGGGGTGGGGGGTACAGAAGGTCTTGTATCTTAGTAGATAGAAACTGGAACTGACTCGCCCATATTATACCAGTTTCTACTGCACTCAAGTAAAGGCACTTAGCACCTGGCATTTTCTGAATGAGTTTATTCTGAACCACTGACAGATAATAGTGTCATCAGCCCTTCAGCTACTTTGGCATGGTGACCACGTGACTGGGTATTTCTGCTCACAGTCATGCTGTATTGTATTCAGACAGCATGGTCTTAAAGTAGCTATACTAAAAAACTTCTGAGAACTTCTTCTAGAATTTACCTTGCCCAGGACATGACAACTATATTACCTGGTCTGTGTCTTGCTGGAACCATCTGTATCTCACAGTGTTAAGAGAACTAGAAAAACCAACACAGAAACCTACTGAAGGTTAGAGGATCAGGAGTGCATCTGAAATGAATGTTGTCCTCCTTTACCAAGAAGGGGCAGTGTCTTTTGCAAACTTAATCGAAGAGAAAGAAATGGAAAGAGCTCCCTTGAAGAATGCTAGCTAAGTAACACAATCATTTATGGTCTCCTTATGCTCCACTGCAAGCCATACACAGAGGTAATCTGCCTATATATTGATCTTGATAGAAAAGATAGCCTCAGCACATCTTTGAAGGTTGCTGCTGTTTACACTGAGTAATTACAACTGCCAATTTGGAAATGCAATTTTTTTTATTTTTTTTTTTTTAATTCCACTAAAACTTCAACATGGAAATAGGGCAATCTTAAGACTGTTAACAGAATGCTGGTTATGCTGCTCTAGGGGACAAGAAAACAACACTCTGCAACAAAATTCTGATTTTTGAACCTTCTGATGAAGGCTTTTAGCTGCCTTTGATCCAGTACTTTGGTCTTCCCTTACAATACAAAGTGGACTAAGATGTACCATTATTATTATTATTAGATTCAGGGGATAGAGGAATGAGAGGAAGAAAGAAGAAAAAAAATAATTAAAGGAAAGATTAGTTCTTATGAAGACACTGTATAGCTTTAATGACAAACTATGATCTCACTTTGACATATCCTGTTCATAATTTTTTCTCCAAATAGAGGTAGAAAACTAGGTTGAGGATGGTAAAAAAAAATCTGGATGGTAAGGTTCACTGGCATTATATCCAAAGAATTTATTACCTCTGTTTGCATCCCAAAATTTAGAGAAAAAAATTAAAACATCTTCAAAATAAAGGTAACACCTCACTTAAAATTGAATAAGCACCCAAATTTACTTCCACAAACCAGCCAGCAACCCAAGAAAAAAAATTATTCTTCTAGTATTTCTGATGTGGTTGATGGTTGACATTACTCATAGTCCCATCAGGAGGAATACCATGAATTAAGCTGCAGCTCGTATTGCATATATTTGGCAGCACAAGCCCCTCAATCTCCACTTTGCTGCTGAGTGCTAAAGTGAATGCAAGAGTTCAGCCTTACCCCAAGCCTTAGCAGTTTAAGGCTGAACACTGCTATTCTGTGATGACCACTATCTTACAGAACCAGAGGGTCTCAGTGCACAGTATCAACAGTTTAAGTTCTCAGATTGCTATGTTTTGCTTCATAACCCAGGCATTTCAAGGCAGCCTGTTTTTCGGAGGGAGTGCAGGAGTGAGAGTGTCCTGGCCTTTTGCTCCCTCTACAACCTCTGCTTTTATTGCAGAACACAATTAAAAAAAGTTACCAGGAACACTTGTACAGAACACATGGCTATTTCTGCACAGACAGGAGTAGGGTCAGAGAAAGGTTGAGATCTCTAATGACATCTATTTTCAGTTAAGATTCTCTAGCCTTACAGATTCTTTAGGAAAAATATTTGCAGATGGCCCATCAATCTGTGCTCCGCTCCGCTCCCCTCCCCCCAGCCCCCTCCAAAACACACCGAGCATCTGCTGTACCATTGTTTAATGGCACTGCAGCTTTGCACCAAGGCTGGGGCTCAAAACCTGCCTCCATATGCACACGGATCTCCAGAACTTGACTTTGGTACCAGGGCAAATAATGTCCATACTCCCCACATCCAAGTCCTTCCATAAACAGCAAAATACACTCCCTGAAGGATCAGGGCTGCAACACGATGTCATTCAGTTCAGTCGGATTTTTTCAGTTAGGAGTAACAGTATAAAGAATCTTAGATGCCAATATACAAAAATGGACACCACCTTTCAGATAGGTTTTACAGCTATACAGCAAATAATACTTTCCAAGTTTGCATATATGTAGAGTATATCCAGAAACTAACTGAAGTGTTATCACCCTCTTGCATTTGTTATAAAAAAAGACTCACTGAAAACTTCCAGCATTTTAAAATCCTGAGAGGCTTGCAATTTAAGCTTGTAGCATAAATGTTGGGTATGCCACAGAACAGTGCTTTGAAAAATGGGTATATTTTCCCTCCCCTCTCTGCATTGTCAAAATAGGTAATCAGCTGGGGAGAACCACAGACTGACTGGGAGTGTAAGACTTGGTCTTACTACCAGTTCTGCATGCATGGGAGTGACAGCAATATAAAGGGATCAATCCAACGGTCAGCTCTGTGCACGCATGCATAATTCCAAGAATAATCTCCTTTCAAATGCCATATGCCTTGTGGAACACAGAAAATGCATTTATTTTCTCAGAGACGTAGGACCTCTTCATGAGCAACTTGGACACTGTCTTCAAGGGACAACAGAGAATTAAAAAAATTATTTATGCCATATTATTTTCATAGCCAAGTGAAGAGCTCCACCCCACTTAATTCAAGGCATGTCAGGACATGGAAGTCTTCATGCAGCAATCAGAATAACTTCTGCATTCATGTAACATCTCAAAGACAGTTCATGAAAAGCCTGTATGTTGCTAGATACAGGATTGGGGCCCACTTCAGACTCTCTCATCAGTATTGTGCTCATGAAGCACAGAAATCTTTCTTCTCATTATACTACTGGGATAAACTGCATATATAAGCTCAATTGCTGCTCAGTAAAGGGATACTCCAAATTACACACCACAATTATAGCCAAGAAGCTCTTTTACTTAATTTTACTAAGCTACTCTAGAAATTCCTTAAGGTGAGTAAGACACAATCTGTTTCACTGCACCTAAAATCAGAATCATATCCATGAAATACAATGGTATATATTTATGTGGACACATGCACAACAAATAATGCTCTGTATGTTTCTGCACTTTGGACGCACACACACACTAAAACCTCTAGAAAGACTTTTTGGAGCGTTTCAGTAAAAGCCTGTCCTCTAAGGCAATCTCAACTCTGAGTCCCATGATGGAAGTGAAGTAACACATCATGCTAAGTAGCACCAGACTATAAAAATGCAGAACGTGACTCCATTTTCCAGGCTATAGCAGGCACAGGTTCTGCAGCACAAAGAGGACTAGTGATAGGCATACATGGCTCCTCCACCATCTCTCAAAAGAAACACTGTAATTCCCAGGAGATTAACAATGATTATTCTGTAGGTATTCCCCTTCCCATAACACGCCATTCTCTGGTGGATTCCACACAGCACAACTGGCACCGCTGACTACCCAGCTTGTCACCTTCAGCTGGCTGAACACTCACAATCCATACAGATCAAGTAATTTGTTTCAGTCAGACCCCACCATGTCTGCTTTAACCTCATTTCCACCCAGCCCAAATGCTTTATACTGCAGAGGTATCATTTACCCATTTTGTGCAGAGCTATTGTGCGTTTCCGAGTCGTCACTGTCGCTGATGACAATTGTGTCTCTGTCAGCACTGCTGGCATGGCCATTTGCCATTCCATTATGATGGGCTGGAGCTAGGACTTCCAAAATCTTACACTGCAACCTGAAATAAACCACAGACATTTATTACTGTCGAAGTCTTTTGCTAGTGCAAGGAGTCTAAAGTTGTAGCAGCTGCTATTTTAAGAATACATATATAACTCAACATTGTCTGCTAAGTAAGTACCCAAGAGCCTTCCACTAAAATACTAGGTAAAATATTAACTTCCTGAGTTCCATCTAATAAGTGTGCAAATTCATTTGCTTACACAGCTTTTGGCTTCACTACTCAGGACAACAAGTCCAGTCACAGGTAGAATTATTTGTGGTTGTAATTTGGTTTTGTGGGTTTTTTTTTTTTTTTTTTACTTTTAGTTTACTTGAGAAGTGAACGTGTTACTTTAAAACTACACACACAACCTTTTACATTTATTTTGATAGCAGTCTAAGAAAAGCAAAAGATTTTCAGATCCTGAAGTATTTTTACTTAAGAGATTTACTGCTGTCGATGACCTAAATAAACAAGGCTGAAATGATCATTATGCATCTAATCTTAATAATGGCCCATTTATCTGCTGACACATATTAAGGCTCCATCTGGCATGCACACAATTGACAAAACAAGTCTATCCCTTTGCCATCCCAAATGCTAGTTATAAAAGACAGAATTAACTGCATATTAAAAAGTATAATTAATCAACACTTCATGCTGGGTAACTGTACTATAGCTGGTTCTTAACCACTAACTTTCACCCCTTGCCAGAATTCCATGGTTCATATTTTTCAGTTTAATCTGCTAAAACCTTGTCTACTTAATGAAAATTAACTATTGCAGTCAGTGATAGTATGTGACAGCATCCACTAAAAGCTCGAAGGGCGTGGGGAGAAAGAACACATAGTAATTCTCTTCTCTGGGCACCAAACACTGTCACTTGAAATTATTAATATGCGAGAATAGAGGAAGTCAAGGGGCTTGAATTAGCATGGCATCATGCTCAAGTTAAAAAACAAACAAACAAACCCCAACTAATCTATGACAGAAATTCTAAGTGCTCTTTTATCTGAACTGAACACTGGCAAAAAGGAAACAATGTAAAAATATTTCTTAAACACCTCTTTTGGCAATTAGACAGCATTATCCAAAATCTGAACATATCAGGTGGGGGCGGAAAGAGAGGGGCAGAGGGGAAAAACTGCAAACATTAAAGTATCCCAGGTCACATTCACTTGTGCATTTCACTAGGACCAGTGAGGCAGTTAGTGCCTGTAGCTGTCCTCCCCAAGCCTCTCTCCACCAAGGAGAGAGCTCCAGGATGCTCCAATGAGACATGTTATTTTGGACTCACTGACCACAGCAGGCACACTGCCATGCCAATGCAGCCGGTCCCGTTTCCAAGCTGGCTGGAAGACACATTTTCCTGGTGAGTGGAGGCCAAGCTAATCAACAGCACAAATCTAAAGAGACTCAGTGTAAAGAACCTGAAGCACCCAAGTATGTAATGGAGACACAGCCTAGTGGCTGTTCATAAAATAATTCCAAGTCTAATGAGGTTTATTAAGGTCTGGCCCAGCAACAGACTCTGGCTGAGCCCTAAGAGGGAAGTCTATCATTACAGCATCTTGAGTTTCCAATATTTGGAACATCACAGTATCCCCTCCATACTAAATAATATGGAGCTCACTGCATGACAGAAAATGTTATTATGCTGTTTTCTTTAAGTCCAGCAAAGACCACCTGCTAAAATAAGGCTTCTTAGTAGAATTATATTTTATTACCTGAAACGGAAATATTTCCTAAAGAGTTCAATTAAATTAAAAAAAAACCTTTAAAATTAATTTCTAATGGAAAAGAATCAAAAGCACCAATGCTTAATATTGGCATTTCTAATTTGTTTACTATTTGAAGACCACTAGAGGGAGAGCAGATACACTACATTTGCAATCACAGGAAAACCACAAGAAAGCTAAAGCACAACCTACTCTCATGGAAGGACAAAGAGGCTCACACACGCAGGCACATCAATTCTCCTGGACAAAAAGATCTGAATATTTAGTCACCAAGAATTTTACCAATACTTAATTTACCTGTTTATCTATTGGACAGCCCTGTAATTTACAGAGTATCACATCTCCTTCTGTCAGAACATAAGCTATATATTCTATATGCTTGATTGAATAAGGAGCAAAATCCCCAATAGCTTCCTTTATTTTTTTCCCCTCCCCTTTTTATATGAACAGGGAGAACAGCTATTGGAGTAAATTATCACAGAGCACAAGTGATTTTCCATCCTCTATGTCTTAATTCAAATAATTACCAGAACTCTGTGGAGAAGGAATCAGGTGAAACATTACCTGGCTCAATAAAAGCATAATCCAATAAAATTTAATTGTTACTGATAGGCAGCGGATTAAAGAAAGCGATACAACCATTCCTTCTGGCATTGAAGAAACACTCTATACAAATGAAGACTCTCTTGAGCCTTGCTACCATCAAGTCAGGGCTAGTAGCAGCCAATTCCCTGGGCTAAGAGGCAGACACTGATTCTAGGGTGAAGTCGGCTCTTCTCAATAGCCCAATCATTCTCTGCATTCACTCATTACAACTGATTTTATACCACAAAGCACATCAATCAGCAGAGCTGAAAGCTGAACTAAGACACTCAAACGAAGCATACTACTTGAAATGCTTTCTAAGGATACTTTAAGTTCTTTAAATAGCTTATGTCATAGTCAAACCAGGCTCACTTACTATTTCCCATAAAATAAGAACTGGGGGCACCTCAATACGTACCCCAATATGCCCCTCACTCAGGAATCACCTTCTTCAAATACCAATAAATATTGTGAAAAGGCTTACAGCCATGCTAATTGGATCCCACAGGTATTCAGAAAAGGGTCAGATAAATTAAGGATAGAGCCATCATGAACTTTTACACACTAGTCTCAGCAACTCTAGCTCAGACATCGACAGTGAAAAGCTACAACAGCAAACTGCAAAAGGATCACCCGATACTCAGACAGTTCTGCATACCTCTCCTGCACTACAGGATGCTATCCACAACAGGATACAGGTCCTCTGATCTGTCCCAAAGCTGGCCTTCATGCTCACAGCTTTGTTTTTTGCTGCACTCTGAAATAAAGCTGTTTGAGGTCTCTGATGTTATAGGAAAGGTTCCAAGAACTGCTTGGCCTATATGATTAAATCTATGGGGTTTTTGAAAAAAGAAAAACACAGGAGCCCAAAGACAGAGGAGATATCAACTTTTTTTTTTTTTTTTTTCTTTTTAAATACCAGTGCACATCTCCTCAAGAATTTTGAGTAGGGGTGGTCAGCTGCACAGATGAAAGAACATAGCTTACTCCAGCAGTCTAAGGGTAAGAGACACTGACTGAAGACTGTGAATCCCAGAAGAGTCAGTAATATAAGAAACTACAATAGCAAGTACCAAGAATTACCAAAAAGCTATAGCCTCATTCTGTTTTGCCAGCTTTTAGTAAGTTTTTAAGAAGTAAATGTCAGGTAAGTGCAGTAACTCATATCTGTGTCCTAACAGTTCCCACACACTTGAAAGTACTTGGATAAAAGCAAGACAACATCTGAAGGAATAATCTTTTACTAAGCTAACTGGTACTGTTTAATGCACACACAAAAACACACAACAAGGAGATAAGTTTTAGGCACATAATGGCTTCCTAAAGTACAGCAAGAGCTATTCTCAAATTTTAGCATTTACATATGTATGTCAAGTTATAGCTAAGCTTGTATGCTTCAAAGAATCTAGAAAGAAGGATGGTTTTGCTTCAGACAAGAGAAACCGATATACACAGCAGCTGCATTGGCTGTCTCCTGTAGTATTTGGACAGCACTAATAGTAACACCAGTACACACATGCATTGTTTTGACTGCCCAGCCTTCTGTTCACAGTATTGTACTGATAAAAAAAAATAAAATCATAAAACATGTAAGCCAAAACCTGTACCTTTAAATTTATAAAAGTAGAGTGTGCGCACAGAAATGAGAACTAACAGAGTCTGGCAGCACCCAAAAAAATAGTTGTAGCAGCTGTTCAACAATCTATAAGAAAGGAGCTGCAGGTTCTCTCCCAGATATCATAAACTCATAGCTTCCATTAGTCAAATACAAATATATTTACATCCCAAAGGCCTTAAGGGCAGGGGAAGTGAATTCCTTAGATGTCATTTTTCCAGGCCAGGAGTTCACTGATGCTTAAACAGCAATGCTGGGAGGATGCAAACCGTACTTGCTCTATGAATAGGTAAGCTGCTCTCCAGTACTGTCAGTGATGCTGTTTTCTAAGTACCACACTAACCCTGCTACCAAAATTCACCTTCCAAAATAAAGCAGGAAACTCTCTTCATAGGCAGGAACTCATACTTAAGCCTCACCACTACAAAAAACACACTACAACTTTCTGATTCTGCAGTGATTTACTCCAGTGTCTGCTTCCAGTCAGCTTTGAAGCCTACACGTCAAAAGAAAAAATTTGTTAATGAACTAAAAAATAATTTAAATTCAGGGTTAACTTTGTTAAAGTCTAAATGCAGAAGACCCTTTGCCTTTTTATGACCTAGTGGTCTTGTATTAACATATCCTAGTTCTCAGAAGACAATGTATGTGTATGAAAGTAATACCTTGTTGGCAGTTTGAATGAAAAAGTTGGAAAATTAGCTATAATCTTATCTCTTACAAGGATTATCTTCTACCACCCAAACTCCATTTCAGCTAGGCATAGTAATGGCCAGCAAGACACTTCCTGTGCCCCAGTTAAGACTTAGAGATGAAAACAGCATGTAAATCTTTTAATTGGCCTAATGCAGTGGTTAATCCACTATGAACAGTCCTAAAGCACTGGGACACCAGCCAAACAATTGAGGAGTTAAAAAAAGAAGTTTCACCTACAGTGTTACTCCATGATTATCTATACTTCCTACAGTTTGGCAATGGTTAACATCAAAGCAGTCAGAGCAGAGAAAGGATGTTAAGCTATACCCAGTGTATTGTCACATGCAGCAATCTTCCTAACGGAGAACTTCATCTACTACTTCTGTAAACAAGTTCATTAAAACCACTCAGTTCCCTTAAAGCATTCTGGTGTTGTCTGCTCACAGACTTTAGGCAAGTATTCTTTCGCAGTGGTGTCATCTAGTGGCCAAATTCAATGAAAAAGACATTCCTTTTTTATATCTGCCATGTTCCATATCATTTCCTCCCCTGCACTAAGTTTAAGCAATCTATTTTAGTCTGCAGGTCGCTGACTTTTTAATAAAGTTCTGTACTGATGGTTGGACAACAACCGTTTGTCCCCCACCCTCCATGGGGAAGGGAAGGCATCATCATGTAAGCTATTTTTAAGGGTGGGGGAGGGAAAGCTGAAGAGCTAGTAGAGTTGTCCAACCTAAAACCTCAGATCTCTTCACTGCTCAAGTCAGAGTGCAAGCTTACAGATTAATTAACTAATTATTGCACTGGTCACTTGTATGTCCTAATAAAGGCAACCACTATTTCTTGTGATAGCATCCAATCTCAGAACACTGATTAATCACAAATGGTTGTTTAAACTTGCTTTAAATCTAGTTTTTATGCTGATAGAATAAAACCAAACTAAAACGCTGAAAAACCTAACCAAAACAAAAAGATCAAAAAACACACTCCTGACCTCACGGAGAAGGGGATAGGTCCTATACCTGAGTGAGTTACAGTTTTAAGTTTCATTTGGTGTGTCTGAGGCATTCACTGAGGTTATTTCAGGCAGGCCTTCCACACCACATAATTCTAACTTTCACATAAATGACTTCAGATGCCAAGATGTTGAAAATCAATTTCATGAGTTTTTAAGTACCAATAATACAATGCAGTACTAAGATGGCAACAAATGGATGGGTTACTGCAAGAGATGTCATTCCTTGTGGAAAACCAAAAGGCCAGCTAGTATTGTATGGGTCTTAAACTTTCAGTTTTAAAGAGCAAATTGAGGAGGCAATTCCAGTGATGCAATCAACATTCTTCCTCTGCTTCAACAAATACAAAGCTAAAAAACTAGCTGCTTATTTTACATCTGAACTGACCACGATAACATGAAATTTCCCTAATTTCCCCCCCACACACAAAATCTCTAATAATTTCCATGCCTTTTTTTAATAAATTACTTTCTATAAACAGCAATTAGTCATTCTAAATAACTTAGCATCAGCTGTTTTCAATCCCTTGGCAACTCAGACAAACTTAATTTGAGATTAAGTTTTTCTGCCTGTATTACATGATGTTTCTGACTGATGTTTCAAATTGTAATTTTGTCTTTTATGAAGGTAGTAGTAGGAAAATGTTGTTACACAACTCCTACAGTTCTTTACTGGGAATCCAAGCACCTCGTATTTTAAAGCATAGCACTTTGGAGAAGAGTGCTGCCTCCAGAAAAGCTGGACACATACAAACCAATAAAGCTGTCTATTTTAAATCATCTGAAAGAGTTAAAGAGCAAGCAGAATTATCTCCTTCTTGCTTCTACTACATTACCATATTGCACACACCATTTTTAGAGGCTGCCTGAACAAGCCACATCGCAGCACTGAGGGGCTTTCTCCAATGCAATTTCTTCTTATGGTTTATAAGGGCTGTTAAGACACCAGATGTACCAAAACAACAGGAAGATAGGGTATCTCCCAAACTCAGAGCTCTCATCAGACCTCAAAAACAAGGCAGAAGCGGACAAATTCAAAACTGAGCAGCACAACAAAAAGGGTAGAAATCAGAAGAGCCTGATAGGGATATAAGGAAATGGGGCACCAGTTTCTGCAACAACCAGAACACACAGGTTGGATACAAGAACCACTGATCTGGGGGAAAAAACAAAACAAAACAAAACAAA
>JANHGN010021841.1:0-29465 GCA_024605025.1 Megaceryle maxima | reverse complement strand
AGGAGGGGGGGTTATGGGATTAAGCTAGAAATTCTGTGTCTGTTAATGGCATTCCAGGGATTCATGGTATCTAATTGGAATGATTTTGTATTCCCAAAGTCAGTTTCTCTGTTTAGGTGTAGCTTTAGTTTGAAGACACATAACTGCATAGCTTCTTGTTTTGGGAAATAATTTTTTTTTTTTTTTCTGGAGGTTTCAGGGCCTTTAACATGTTACTGTTTTTTTTTCTTACCACTTGGGAGCAGAACATAACAAAGTATTTCCTTAGTCTGTTAAATAGAGAGTGCTTAAACATCTTTCAAAGCAAAGGTTTTGGTTTATTCTGGTTTTGCATGCATTTATTCTGCAGACAGGCTTCTACATGTTAGCAGCGTATGACATTAGGAAACTGAGCCTTTAGGGAATATTGCTGAGGCCAGAATTTAATCTGTTGATGGAAACATCTGTTTCCTGTATTGTTCTGCTTCCGTGATTTGGAACATTTTGATACAGAAATTGTGTGAAAGCTCATACCCAGATTTAGTTCAGGTAAAGAACTGGTTGTCTTGGAGGATAGTTACACAAACTTTTGTGAATAGTCTCCACAGTTAACCTAAACTTCCACAGTTTCTTTTGATTCACACCATAACAATGTGTTTGTAGCTATTACTGTGAAAAGCTATCTTGGCTGGCTGCATGCAGGCTGGAGGTTGGGCATTTTTGAAGGCTTTTGTAGCTTTCCTGCTTGAAATCTGGCCTCTTCAGGCTAAGCTGAAAATCTGGCAACCTTTATGTAATTGAGGTCTTTAGAGGGAAACAAACTAGCTTACTGAAGTTTTGTAAGTGTGCAGTGTGTGTGTGCAAGCTGTCTTGTATATACTTGATATAATATACACTGTGATATAGCTTGCCTCAAACGATTGGAGCTAGGACTTGGGAATCCTGTTCTTATTTGTGTAGTATGGTCTATCATCTGCAATGGCTTCCTCTGCAAACTGAGAATATTGGAATCTTTCCAAAAGCTCAATAGATTTTTAAAGGATTCATTTCTTTTCCTAATCAAGAAGTCCACATGTGGTAACTTTTTTTTATTTTGCTTTTCTATATGCTAAGGAAGAAATGCATATAGTAATCTGCAACCAGTTCTGATTCTCAGTCAAAGATGTTTTTTATCTTTCGTTTTCACTTGTCCTGTGCCTTATGATGGAAAGAAGGAGCATCTGTCCTGGTCTTTGGGCAGCATAGGAAGAGACCTGGAAAAGAAAATAATAAAAATCTTGACTGGCCTTATAATACATTGCAGTAGCTTTCAGAATTCTATTCCTACATAGAAAAAATAATGTTACTCATAGATTGTCCATTTTGATCTGTAGTCATGGACTGTGTTGCTGTTGTAAATGCAAGTAATGCTTTGGGAGAAATGTTGTAAGCTTTCGTTAAGCAATTCTGAAGATTGTAGCACTTCTCATATGGAGAAGGTTGTTTTTGGTTTGGTGTGTGTGGGGGTGTTTTTTTTTTTGTTTGGTTGGTTGTTTTTTGTTTTGTTTTGTTTTCTTGCATTTGTTGTCCTCTGCAGTATTTTCCTATGCTGAAAACCATGAGAAATATACACAGGTATTGAATTTGTCCTGCAGAACAGCTATTAGTTGAGGAAAGTTCTGTTCCGTACTTCTACCTTCCACTTTTTTTCTGTTGTGACACTTCCGTTCTTTGGTTGCTCTGTTCTGGTTTTGATTGAATTAGTGTATAACTTCAGGGCTTGTATTTACAGGAAGCTGACATCTTACTGCCATAGAGGAATAAGATAATACCAGTTTTGAGGCTGATAGTTTCATATGTCAAGGGACAAAAGTGTGTTGTGCTGTTGTCTTTATGAAAGAATGTAACACCAAGCAGGAAAGGGACAGACATGGGGAAGAAAATTTATGCAGGGTAGTCCAGTGCAAATAGGTGGAAGACTAAAATATTAATGGAAGTGGAAAGAGGTAAGCAAGAACACTACTCAGTTGGAGAGTACTGCCTCTAGACGCATACTGCAGTGTCCTTGCATGGAAACACAAAACAACTGCTGTCTTGAGGAAGCATTCATATTTGTGTCTTCCTGGTCACCAGCTTCCGGTTTGTACCCTGATACTCACTTGTTATAAATTCACTGGAAAAAGATGAATAGGACAATGTAAGTAAAATAAGTAAAATCTTCTAAAAATAAAACAGGATTAAATTTGGATGATATAGGAACTGTTGATTATCCAATCTCTTGCTCCTGCATAATGCATATAATGTATTTTGGGTACCAAAGGGAGGTTTTATTTATTCAACAACTAAAACTTTTTTAATGTTTTCACGTTAAACATTAAACTATGTGAAGTTCTTTGCCACTGAGTAAATATTGTGAAAGAATGTGGGGTATTTCCCCATTATCTGTGTACAAATTGGTTAACTTTTACTTTGCTGGGGTGTTACTTGCATTATTTAGGAAATTTGTCATTACTAACGGTGCTTTGTATGGGTAATGCCTTAATCTCCATGTTACAGTTGTCATAAATAAGGGGTAGTTTCTCTTGATATGAGAAAATAATAGAACTTGTAACAGGACTTGTTTTAGTGGTTCTACAGTTGGAGCAATTTATGATGCTTCTACCCTGTGGCTGGGAGTAGTGGATTTGTTCCTGCTTGGTTCAGTGTAGTTACCTCCATTAACTTGACATACTGCAGGATGAGGTAGCTTACCCAAATTTTGTACTGAGTAGGTTAAGACTACTCCCATGATCACTTACAGCCTCCTATGAGGCATCAATAAGGAACAGTGTCCTTTGTGAACTACTTAAACTGCTCTAGCCGAGCTCTTGTCTGTTACAGAGTCACAGCTCTTTGAATGGGAACTGAAGATGAGCAATGCAATTTGCTAAGTTTTCTGTTGTACACTAACACAACCTATTGAACCACTAGAATGAACCAGTGTACGTTTCTGTTTAAAGTCGCAGTTTTGTAACAAAAATGCAGGGGGGAACTTAGAAGATAGCATATCAGGAATTAGAAGAACTTTTATACCCACAAGTTGTACATGAGCATTTTATTGTAGGCCACTTCTGTTGCATGCAGGTTCTGAACAATGTGATTGAGATTGTGGCCGACTCTTGGTCACGAGCCTATGACAGAAGAATGTGCTGCATGTTAAGCACAGGCTGGCGCTGGTTGTGTTTTGTGTTGTCAGCTCTCTTGTGCTACCTCAAAAAATGCGTTGCCCTTTTGAAATTTTTTAATTCCTTAGAAAGATAGCAAGCAATTCTGATTAGGTGTGGAGTGTGGTGGCTTTTTTTTTTTTTTTTTGGGCTCTTGCAGTGATGCCCTCCCCTGGTTAATATCCCCTCTGAGAATCTGTCACTTCAGGTGGGCAGTTTTCTGAGAAAGCAGCTACTACCCACCTGGAATAAAGATAATGGTGAGTGAGGGTGCAGCAATAACTTTTTTTGTTGACTGAATGGCTTTATATAAAATCAGTGGTAAGGGAATCTTATATGGATCTAAAACAATCAGGTTTTTTTAGCAACACTGATTTTAGCGTTGCCTTCATAGAGTTGCTGTTTAGTTCATGGAGCATCACATGCATGTGGTCATCAGGCAGACTTTCAGAAGTTGATCAGCCCTTTTCTTAGTTTCAGAATGTACTTCTCTGAAACAGCAAGACTGTTGGTATCAAAAATTGTTGCGCATCATATTTTTATGGGCATACAGAAATTGAAGGGGTGCAGGAAAGGTGTAAATGTATAAAATTTATTTTCTTGTAACATATAAGCCAAGTAAGTATTAAAAATCAAGGGAAGGCTGTCAATATGGTTTTGTCTCTTCTAGTGTTCACAAACAGTTGTTCTATGACATCCTTTTAGGAACAGCTGAATACAATCAGAAGTGTTATATGGTATGGGCTCTGCTACTGGATGAGCTGATAGTGCTATCACTTGCTATGAATGCACTCTCAGTACATGATCTACGGTACAAAACCTTTGTCATTCTCTGTGTGTGAAGACTGAAGAAATTAATGTAAACTGGACCTTGAGAGATTGTAAAAATACTGGGGGGTTGTTCACTTCTTTAGTATATGAAATAACCTTGTTAAACAGATAGTAACAGATGGCTTAACGTGATATATCTTGACCACCTTCTAATTCACTGACAAAAATCTCATTATAGTAGGTGATCATTGTACATATGTGTACAGTAAAGGCCTTATCAGAAACATCACTGTTAACAGTAGTGTCTCTGTTTCAACAACCTTACCGTATGAGAACTCCGATGACTAACATAAAGTGTGAAGAAATAATATGCTCAAGATAGAATGACTATTTTCTTTCATTCTTCTGTTGCTGTTTGCTTTGCCATCACCTAGATTTCTTGGCTCTTACAGTAGCTATGACTACTTGAAAAGGAACATCAAGTGGTAAGACTGTTATTGATGTGAGGATGTTTTCAGGTGTCCTCTCACTGTTACATTTCATCACAGGCATTATGTGCACTTAAAATTTTAAATACTCAAATTCTGAAAGTAGGTGCAATATATTGTAGTCCAAAATTATAGTATTTGTGAAATCAATCATTTCCTGAAAAAAAGCTTTTAAAGAAATTTCTAGTATAAGAAAATGGATTGAAAACAAGACTTCCAAGTTATCTACACTATGCACATAAAGCTAGTGAAGCTTAAGCTGATTACATTTCTAATGAAGATGGCATTGTTAAAATACTAGGTGTATTTAGAAAAGTTGTATGAGAATCCCATCGTCCTATTGGCTAATTATGCATTTCAGAAACAACCCACCACCCCCCAAAAAAGTGGATTTATATCTTCATTTTGAAGACCTGAAAAATCAGAGAATAATCTAATTGATATTACCCCAAATATGATTAAAAGATTAAGATCTTACAGGCAATTACAAATACACCTGAAATGTCATCTGCCTTTTGTTTGCCATGGTTTGTGTTACTAATCTTCTTCTATAAAGATTCAATGTTGTCTTAATCTCTTGTGCTTATCAATAAATGTTTTTATACTTGAGACAGGATATTAAAGAAAGTTGTGGTTTAATGTTTATAGGAAGAGATGGAAATCAGGTGATCATAGAAGAAAAAAGTAGCAGTGAATGCAAAAGCTCAGAGCCCTGAGGAAACTGAATAGTCAAATGTTGTGGTTTTGTTTTGTTTTGTTGTTTTCTTTTAATTCCAACAGGGGGAAACCAACTGATACTGAATCAGTGGATAGACCTGTTGTTGATAAACGCTATGAGCCAATCCCTCAAGTTACAACTCCTCCACCTGCTCCTTCAGTCCAGTATACACAACCTCAGTCCATTAATAGTCCTGTCCTGTCTCTCCCAACACATCACAAGCCTGCACTTCCTGAAGGTGAGCAGTTGGAATGCTAACCTGTCTTATGTGGTAATAAGCATCCCTTGTCAGGTGCTTGTGTGGTTACTGCGCATGTCTACACTGGTAACTATGCTGTTCTCTAATTAAAACTTGGAATAATTATTAGTGAAATTAGCTTTTTACTGTGTAGTGAGATTGAGTTTCATGAAATGATTTGGTGATCCTGTCGGAAACTAATTTCCAGGTGTCAGTAGTCACTATAATGGCCTCTTCCATGAAGGGAACATAAAATTTTCAGTACTTAAAAAAATGTACCTCTGTATGCATTGGATTAGAATTCTTTAGGTATGAGTAATCATTGTCAGCTTCTACAGAAGAAAAAGTTGGTTTCACTTTCACATTGAGAGGATTGCCCAGTCCACCTGAATTTTCTAGTTTGTGCAAGTGCATGGTAGTACTTCAGAATGGCTTTGGTTTGGTTCTTCTATGGTATAAATCAGTTCAACCGTCTTATTGAAGGGTCATACCACTGTATCTAGCATATCTGTTTAATGAAATATTTGGGTAACTTTGGCAAAATGTGCAAAATATAATAGGATGACAGATGATCTAAGAGAGTTATGCTGAACCTGTGTATATTGTATGTAGTACAATTGATTAAGAATCAACTAGAAATTTCTGATAGTAACTGACGAATTCTGGTGTTTTTATTTGCATTGCAGTCAATTCTGTGTCTGACCCTCCTCCACCTCCGAATAAGCCAGCAATTTTCAGATCCTCTAGAGAGGACACTGTGCAGTCCACTTTTTATCCCCAGAAAAGCTTCCCTGACAAAGGACCCGTTAATGGAACTGAACAGATTCAGAAAACAGTCACTCCTTCTTACAACCGCTTCACAACAAAACCTTACACTAGTGCTGCAAGGCCCTTTGAGCGCAAGTTTGAAAGTCCTAAATTCAACCACAATCTCTTGCCAAATGAAGCTCAACATAAACCAGAGTTGCCATCAAAATCTCCAAATTCTCCTCAACCTATTTTGAAAGCACACAGCTCATCACAGCCTCCTGAGTTTGATAGTGGAATGGATACCTTTGCTGTGCAGGTCGACAAGCCTAAATATCAACCAAATAACGTTAACGCTGTGCCTAAAGCCATTCCTGTAAGGTAAGCTGCTGCTTTTTTCTTTCCATGAGGAGCCCATTTGTGAAACCTCTGGAAAAATACAGCTTTGCTCTTTTTTGCTGTGCTTCCAATTTCAATTGATGTTATTGTTAAAAGATTGATACTGTGATTCTAAAATTCTGCCAAAGGGCATTCAACAGCATTTTGATAGATGTTTAAAGTATGTCCTATGTCCCTGAATCATCTTGCAACCTGTTCTTAGAAAACGGTATGGCTTTTATTTCCTATCTCCCATGC
This sequence comes from Megaceryle maxima, assembly GCA_024605025.1. Classification (NCBI taxonomy): domain Eukaryota; kingdom Metazoa; phylum Chordata; class Aves; order Coraciiformes; family Cerylidae; genus Megaceryle; species Megaceryle maxima. The sequence goes on along the minus strand of JANHGN010021841.1, from coordinate 22,706 downwards.
TATAATTACCTTCTGGTAGATAGCAGTAATGTGTCCTCTCAGTGTGTTTCTAGAAGATGGAATTAATTTCTAAGGATAGCCATTGCACCAGGTATTTGTTCTTTGTGCTTACATGTGCATAAGGGATATTTTAAAAATAATTGTAAAAAGAGAAAGTCACTTCAGCAGTTTCATTTGGTTGTCTGTAAGAAGAGAACTGCTTAAAAGCAGGTTGTCCTTGCCTGTAATGCTACATCAAGATGCTCAGATAGTATAATTTTATTTGCTGACTGAAATTTTCACCAATATTTGTAGAACAGTGTTGTATTATTCTTTCTTTTCAAAATAATAATGCATGAACCAGATTTGAAATCTTGCTTGATGTTGCAGTAACTCAGTAATGTAATAGAGGCATTAATCCTATTTGTTAAGAACCTGAGAAATGTTTGAATACTATATAGTTTTGTAGATGGCTATAAATTTAAAAATTACTTGTTTGTTGAGTGAAGTTCTTCAGAAATACAAATTCAAAACTAACTGTCTGATAAGGTTTTATCTTAGTTATATCCTGGCAATATGGAAAAAAATGTGGGGTATAGGGTTGTTATGTTATTTTTGTTTTGTGTGTTTCTGTGGTGTGGTTTTTATTGTGGTTTTCTTGTGTGGGTTTGTGGTTTTTTTGGTGTGGTGTTTTTTTTTTTTTTTTTTTTTAATGTATATCTAGATTAGGTTCAGTGTGACTTTACTATCATAAGGAGTAATAATTCTTATTTATAATAGAGTTTGGGGAGGAAAAAGAAACTTTTCATATATTCATTACATTTAGTTTTACTAAGCTGAATTGTGTAACTGGGTCTTGAAATTCTTGCTTTAGTTATTTGCTGAATATTTTCAGAGTTTATGGGCTTTGTTTTTGTTTGTTTGTGGGTGGTTTTGTTTGTTTGTTGTTGGGGTTTTTTGTTTTTGTGAGAATTCTTCTCGTGGCAGAACTTGAACTACTTTCATCTTAGTTGTCCCCTATAATTGAGTGTGTAGCACGTTGAATGTTTTCCTAAAATAAGTGCTAGCCTATTCTAGACTGTGTTCTGTGCTCTGCTAAAATATTAGAGACAAGTATGTCACTGACTTTCGGGAGGAAAATACTGGTAAAACTGCTAGGCTTTCTGTCTTGTATTCAGCCCTTCAGCACTCGAGGATGAGGAGGAAGAAGACGGACACACTGTTGTAGCCACAGCAAGAGGTGTATTTAACAGCAATGGGGGTGTGTTGAGCTCCATAGAGACTGGAGTTAGTATTATTATACCACAAGGAGCCATTCCAGAGGGAATAGAGCAAGAAATATATTTCAAAGTCTGCAGAGACAACAGTATACTTCCACCTTTGGACAAAGAGAAAGGTAAGAACTGGCACTGTACAGTGTTCTGCTGTTTGATGCCTTTTATTTTTTAACAGCAAAATGGATTATGAAAATTCTTTAAGCTTCAATATATAACATAAAATTCTGAGCGAAGATACAAAGTAATGGCTTTACCTTTTGACTGTTACGATAAAGGTCATAGGCTTTTGAGCTGCTGAAGGCTTTATGCAGCCCAGTGTGCCATAAATCTGTACAAGCAGAGCACTGCAGCTGTAGTGTAAAGTATGAACAAGGCTGCTTACGGATTTGGGGATTTGTTTCTTTTGATGCACCTGCTTAGAAATTTGTGGCAAAAAATATCCTAATATGATTTCCTCATCATACTTGTTTACCTTTTTTCAGATTGTGATATGTTCCATTGAAAAGGGTGTTTGTGTTTTTTTTCCTCTTAAACATAGGTGAAACACTTCTTAGCCCCTTGGTAATGTGTGGGCCTCATGGACTAAAATTCCTGAAGCCAGTGGAGCTGCGCCTGCCACATTGTGCGTCTATGACCCCTGATGGTTGGTCTTTTGCTCTAAAATCCTCCGACTCCTCGTCGGGTATGCTGTCCTCCCTCTGTCCTTTTGGGGCTTTTGGGTGCTATCGTATAATTTAAGTTAATTTGACTAAAGGTGATGCTGTGTATTATAAAGAACTCAATCATTGTATTTGTGTCAAACTCTCCCATTTCACTTCCATTACAAATGTCTTTCTTACACTTACTCATGGTGCAAATTCATAGCTAAAACCATGATAGCAGAAAGAGTAATATCTCTAGTCTATTATCGTATTTTTCTATTCTGTCTTCTTTCTTGAGGACTGCTACAGCTGAATACACTTGAAATGATAGTCGCACTAAAACTGAGAGGAAATGATTATGTACCTCTGATTGGCCTTTGTAACATAACTGGTGTTTGTCTGTTGCTTAATTAACCATATAGGACTCTGGCAAATCTTAACAATCTGCATGCTCATAAGTCACGATTTAACGCTTGTTAACTGTTTCCATGTGTGCAAGCTGATGCTAACAATGGGGTCATTTAAGAAAACTATAGTGTTCAGTAGAAGCATTTACAATTCATTCTAATGTAGCTGGATTTTCCACAAGACTTTTCTTGCTTTCTTCTGCTTATTTCTCCTCTACCACCTCTTACTCAGAAGTTTCTGGTTGATAGTAAAAGTTGCAACTAGGTTGCAATTTTATTTACCTGTTCATTTTTACCTCACTGTGGCTTTCTGCAATGAGGGGGAGAATGTATTGGCTGAAATTGTCAGTGAGGAGCCCGACTGAGAATTCTGGGCAAGTTTCAAGAAATTTCATGAAATGGCTGTGAGGTTACAGAGATTTAAAAAGGAATATTTGCACATCTGGGGAAAAAGTCTTAAGGTTTTATTCAGCTACCTTCAAAAATTTATGGTGGAAGGCTCAAACCATTAATGTGTACGTATGTTCTAAGTAATGACTGAACGATGTACTTCTGTATACAGCATTTAAGCCACCATGTATGCATATCTTCCGTCACCAATGTATCTGTCCCTGTTGACGCCAAAGCCCTGATGCTTTGAAAGATTAAAGCATCAATCCCCTTGATGGGGATTCAATAACCTAGAGGTATTAATGGCAATAATTTTTAGTTGTTTTTTATAAGCTATTAAATGCATGTGTTGCATGCATCTATTTAACAATGTGTGTGTACATGGCAGTGTTAAAACGTGGACTCGTAAACGATAGGGTCCCAAAAGATGTGACAACTATGTACAAAAATGACACAACACTTCCTTTGTAACTAATAGCACGTGTTCATGAACTTACTTGAAGTGAAGGGAGAGGACTCAAATGATCTAAACAATCACTGAAGTTACTGAGATATTTTTTCCCTTTCCAAAGTGGGATGTGTGTGCGCATGTGTGGGTGAGAGCAAGGGCGTGTATATTTAAACCCTAACACTTTCTGTACTGTAAATATAACATCACATTCTGTTAATCTGAAATGGGATGTATACCATGACATTGCTCTTTTGAGACAAACTTTAAAATTAGGCAGTTCTGTCCTATGATATGTAAGTAGACCATACTGTGTCTTAAATAAATAATTGTTTTCTCTCTTTCTAAATTAGTTGGTTATGGGACTCTGATTTTTAAGGTGGCTTTATAATAACAGTTTATACAATGCTGGGATTTTTCTCTGCAGTCGCCTGCTCTACCTCATCTTTTCTCAATGTATCCATGTTCTGTCCTAAAAGTGATGTTCATTTGCACTTACTAACATCCTTTTCTGCCACATTAAAGCCATATATATTGATATTTTGCTGTTTAACCTCCTTCAAAAGCTTGAATGATTCTGGTATTAAAACTGCTTGGGGAAAAAAAGTTGCCTTTTATGGCCACAGCTATTAGAATGGGTTAGTAAGAATTACTGAAGGGGTGTTTGTTTGTTGTTTTGTTTTGTTTTGGGGGTTTTTTTTGTGGTTTTTTGGGTTTGTTTTTTTTTTTTTTTGGTGGGTTTTTTTTTTTTTTTTTTTTTTTTTTTTTTTTTTTTTTTTTTTAAGAGCTATATAAGTTATAGGAATAAAAGGAGCTTGTTTGTAAGTGTCATCTTATGTCTGGTTGGGATTGTTAAATATAACTAATTTAAGATGAACTTGGTAAATTCTGCTTGTTTTCTGTAGCACGTTAATCTGAATATTGTGAGAGCGTATCATCATGCTGCTGTGGAGATTACATAGCTTTTCCAGTATACTTGTATGTCTTTATCTTCTAGAGGGATCAGCCTTCTTTTATTCCTGTTGGACAATTTTCCCCTCAAGCACTGGGGAATCGATCTAGTCCTCAGGCAATCAGTAACCCTAGACAAGCTGCCTTTGAGATGAGGATGCATGACAGACAGAACTCGGTGAGTAGATGTTAGAAGATATTTACACACAGAAGGGGAAGTAATTACATCCCATGTTCATCTGGACACCTTTTTCTCTACCCCATCAAGCTTTCTTGAGAGGCAGACCCCCCTTTTTTTTTTTTTTTTTTTTCTTTTTTTCAAGGAAGTGGCTTTTCATATCTGGTTTTTGTAAGACTATTTGAATTGTGTTCTTTATTTTCGTGTTTGGTATGATATTGCTTGTTAAATACTTCTGGAGGAACAAGCATGAGGTGACTGCATCCAAGTCAAATATAGTGGCTCTCCTTCCCAGACTGGTTTGGTGCTTGTGCAAGTCAACCCTCTTCATGAGTACAGGTTTAGGGACTTCCTCAGTAGCTTTGTGAGAGGCACAAACGGAACACCTGAGCTAGAGGTCTTTTAATATTCTTGTTGGGATTTCTGTGCACACACAGATGGAGATACCTGTATTTTGGAGACTTGGGATTTGCACAGCTACGTGTTCGTCAGCTGCTTTTACTTCCCAGAGCATTGCTTTTCACTGATAGGAGGACAAACTTAGGTGAAGCTTTTGGAAAGGTATTAGAAAGTGAGGGAAAACTGGAAGTAAGTCAAGTGGTCCATTAGGAGTCTTGACTAACTTCAAATAATTATGACAAAAGTTTTCTCTCTGGGCATATATCTTCATCCAAACTGAACAAATTAAAAGGTCCTTTTTCATCACGAAGGTGTGTGTTCTGTCTCAACTTAAATAGAGTATGCTTTTTCAAAGCATAATTTCTGCTATTCTTCCCTTTTAATCTTGAAACTTTACACATGTATTAAGCAAATAGGTTCCTTTATGGAATGGGAGAAGTTTCTTTTAGACTCTAATGTTAAAAAAAAGGTAAATTTGAAAGGAGTTTAAAAGATCAGCTGCAAAGGAACTTAGGATATTTATTTCCCATTCTGAATTACAAGCAGCATTTTTACAGTAGTCTGCATATGCATGTTTCCCTGTTGATGTAAAATCAAGTTGTGACACAACCACTTTCTCTAGTCCTCTGGCTTGTGTTCCAAAAGGGGAATATATAAAAAAGGCATGTTTTAGCAATTTATACTGTTTGGTTTATTGCATCATTTCCTTTCTCCAATACAATGAACTTTTTACCTCTGTGTCAATCTCTGCCTCTTAATACAAAGATGTGTTCTTTTCTTTTGCTACTTGACTTCATAGTTTAAGGGTTGTGTAGCTTTCACCTTGAGTTTTTGGGAGCTGGAAATAATGTGTGTGATTATCACAAAGCTGTTCAATTTAACTTGAATTTTAAATGCCTAATAAACCACTTCCCCCACCCTCTATTTATCTGTAATAATTCTGACCCTAGACAACTTCATCTCCAAACACCAGCCTCACTTCTGATGGCAGCCTATCCTTGGCAGGAGGAATTAAGCGAAAAGCTGAAGATAGTGACAGTGAACCTGAGCCAGAGGATAATATCAGGTGAAGCCATTTTTTTTTCTGTAGCACTTTGTTAGCAAATTGCTGAAATAGATGCAGTCTAATTAATGCCATTTAGCTTAGAGCAGCAGTGCCTTCAGATACTTTTCTATGATCTTTTTATCCACCAGTAATTAATGTGGAGGGTTAGAATATTCAGTAAATTCCAGTGAGATGTGTAAGCTATAGCTGTTAAATCTAAGTATCTAGATTAGTATGCGTGCAGGTTCTCATCCTCCGAGCCACTGCTCCCTTTGAGACCGAGCACTAGATTGGTGCGACGTTGGCTGCTCTGCTGTGATTATGTGAGCTGAATGCTGCTGCTTTGCTGTTGAATTTTTTGAGGTGTTTAACCCATAAAATTCGGTGACGTTCACACATGCAGCATTATTTATCTTGACTCTCATAATATGTTTTCCTCCATCTCTGGTTTGCAGCAGGCCTGGTTTTGTCTCTGAGCTCCTGAAATGTCTTAGAACGGCTGATTCCTAGATGGTTAGGGATGGGAATTTTATGGGAGTTAACTGACAGTGAATTACCAGTGAAACTGCATTTATCAAAGGTTTAAATCAAGCTGTTTCCCTGTAAGTTGAGGGTGCAGGTTCTTGCATTTTTTTTCTGAAAGGTTCTGCTCTGATAAATGAAACTAGTAGGTTTTTCTATTCTGTAGAGTCAGGGGACCTAGGTGGCCATGGGAAAACTATCAGGGTGACTTCGTTGGGAATCACTAATCACTAGTGTTCAGCACTGTCATTGTGACACATTTGTGACATCTAGCCCATCAGATCTTCCAATATCATGTATTCTAGCATGCATTCTCAATCTCATTTTCTTTCTTACGTGTGCAGTTCTTAATGGATTGATTTATTTTTTTTTATCAATCAAGCAGAATTTTTCTCTAAAATCAGGATAAATTTTCATGTTGCTTTCCATTTGAATTTTCATAGAGGTTTTAAAAGAAGCTTTAACAGTTTTATAGCAGCTAGTGTGAATGAACCATGGAGAGCAGCAGTAGTTTTGTCAAGGTTGGTTTTGTTAAGCGAAGGGATATGCTGCATTAGTCCATGGTTATTTTAAGCTCTTTTGTAGCTCAGAATGTTTATTCAGATCCTTTGCTGAGTGGAAAATAATTTTATGATTCTCATGGTGAGGAAAAACAATGGCAGAAATGTAATGGATGCAACAATGCTGTTTGTGAAAATATATTTTGTATTTAGAATTACTTTAGAACAAATAGTTGTAGGCAGCTAGCAGATTGTGTTTTGGCACCTAGGGTCAGATGCTCATAGACTGCAGATGTTCTTGACTCTGTCCTTCAAGACTTCAGCACAAGTAGATCTGTCCTTGCCCACCTGGCTTTCCAAAGCTCTTGAAAACATCTCTTGGTTTCTCTACCTTCTCATCAGTTTGAATCATCTTTGAACTAGCTCAGGTCAGATTTTTTTGAATTATCCCTTGTATTGGGCAACTGACTTGAAAAAGAAGCAAGGGAAGATCTTTTTTGCAACACTAAAAGGGTGTGCATTGTGTAAAAAGGGGAAAAAAACCCAAACAAAAACAAACAAACAAAAAACCCACATAAATTGATCCTTGCTCTCTCTCAAGGGCTTCACGCGTTGTATTTATTTTCTTCGATTCTGACAAGTGTTAACTTTGAGTTGACTGCACAGGTGACTTGTGTACTTCAAATTCCATGTGTAATTTAAAGTGGTCACAACCTATGTGGAAAGGGATCTTGTCTGATGTGTTAAGGTCAATCTTATTGTTGAGAATAAAATTATATTTAAAGAAAAAAGAAATTGGTATTGAAGAGATTATCTGATTTAACCCATTTCTAAATTAGATTTGTAATTTGCTCCAGTTAGTTGGATACCAAAAGTCATGTGAACTTGGAGATGTGTGTGTGTGTGTGTAAAATGCATGTGTTGTGGTGCATAATAGGTTTAAATTAAAAAAGCAACCAAAAGCCCAACAAAACCGAAAACTGGCCCAAATAGTTCTGTGAGAGAGGCCAGTTCTGAAGCATGATATAATGTTTGAACCACTTGTTAAGCAGAGCCTAAGTTTACTTAAACTACTTTCTTGGATGGCAGTCTCTGGATTGAACTGGAATTTCCCCCAAGGTTATGACTCGCCTAACTGTTGTGGGTAACAACTTCAAGTTTTATGTGCATGTTAATGGCTCTTTGGTTGTGGCACCACTGCGTTCTCAACGTGGATGTGTCACCTATGTACTGACAGGGAAAGTGGCTGATACAGTGAGCAGATAAAATGTCCAAGGAACAGCAGCCCTGGAGTGTGTAGGCGGCAATTCCCATTGCTGTCTGTGCCCACCACGGCTGTATTCCCCCTGTCTCTTCATTTTTCTTGAGGAGCCTGTGGTCTGCACTTGCCGTTAATCTTCACAGAATGTTCCTGCTTGAAATGTGGCACAATATAGCACATTATTCACTTTTTTTTTTTTTTTTCCCAACGTTGCACAGTAGAGCTGCAGGGTTTGGGTGCTTGTCTGTCAAAGATGAGCAAGCGGTTGTTTTTCCCTTGCCCCATCTGTAGATAGACATGAGGGGGAGTTTGTTCTCTTTCTAGTGGTTGGAGAGTTAAAGAAAAAAGTTAAAATGCCAGTTTTAACAGATTCCTGATATGAAAGATGAAGTGGCTGACTGGGAACAAGACCATTCTGAAAAGCCTGACAGCAGCAGGCATGTGTTTGAAAATCTACCTTACCCCTAACGAATACTCTGAAGATGTGTTTATCAGGGTGGTAGCTTCAGAATCTCATCTGGGTTTTCTGTGATGCCAAACATCAAATCTTACTCTCTTGCTGTTGAGTATCAGGGTTTATGCCTTCATTGAAATTGTATAAAAATGGGAATTGAATTAGTAAGTGACTTGGGCTTATATTTTAATTCAGATGCATAAATGTGCATGTACTGACATCTGTTTTTGTTATGTAGGTTATGGGAAACAGGTTGGAAACAGCGCTACTATAAAAACAAATTTGACGTTGATGCATCCGATGAGAAATTCCGTCGTAAAGTTGTACAGTCCTATGTGGAAGGGCTTTGCTGGGTGCTCAGATATTATTATCAGGTACTTAAAAATTTCTTCTCTGAAAGGTCAGGTTTTTTGCAGTACCTAGCCAGCCATAGTAGAATTGTAGATGCCTAAATGAGGGAACAAAGGGCAAAGGCTATGAGATGCCAGTAAGACTTTGAATGGAACAGAGTCATCAGGCTCCTCCATAGCTTATAATGATGTTCTAGGAAATGTGTTGTGTTTGAAGTAATCTGTATCTGATTTAAATCTTTTGATAATTGAGATGTCAGATTGGGAAGAGATTAGTTAGGCATTGGGGTTTGTTGCACCGATGGTTAATAACTAGCTTCGTGCCCTGAAGAGAAAGTAAATTATATTTCGTACATGACCTGTGAACAGAATGTGCTTGAGCTGATGAGGTTGATCTGTCTGGGGGGGCTTTGTGGCTTGAGCGTGGTGCCGTATTGGTAAAACCGCACACTTTCCATAGGTGGCTCATGCTGGTCCAGCTTAGAGCACACAGGGCAAAGACCTTATTTGTCAGCCAAAAATTCTGTGGTCTGGAAGGCAGTTTGTTTTAATGTATACTGCTTTGGGATTTTTTGTTTTGTTTCATTTTCTTCCCTTGGAACACAAATGGAGTGTGTTCCCTTCCACTGTGTTAAATAGTTGAGTTTAGGCTCTGACTTCATGTTGCAGTGGATGAAAATCGTCAAGGTTTGGAAGCCTGTCACAGTTGATCTGTGGGAGTCTAAGCTCTTCACATCCTAGAGTAGCTCCTTTTGCAAAGGACAGATGTCACCTGGCCACCTTTAGAGGTGAAAATTCCTGTGATGCTGCAAACAGTTAAGGTTTGCTAAAAGCCAGCTGTAGCAAGGTGTATTCCTACAACTCTATTCATGCCCATATGTCTCCAAAGTGTGTAAATTCACATTAGCTGTAAGTGCCTCCTTGCTGGAAACTGTCAGCATGACCTTCAGTGATGCCCTAGTACAAAGCCAGATGGATTTTAAGGGAAGCTGAAAGAAAGAGGTGGGGGGAGCTAATAATGTAGAGCATGTTCCTCCCAGTGAGGACATCTGCGGGGGGAGAAAACAATCCACCTGGCTTTTGAAACACTGAAACCATCTGAAGAATTGCATCTAATAATTATAGCCTCTGTAATTTTATACCAAAAATACCATTGGAAGAGCCTCATTGACATTTACTTACTCAGAATGAGAAGTCAAAATAGTAAGCTTTTGTTTCAAGTGGTGCTGCTAAGAAAAATAGCTGAGGAGGTGAAAACTTGACTTATACCTTCCAGAGCCACATTTTCATTTCAAAGTGCATTGTGTTCTGATGCATTTTGAGTTTACTTTTTCTCCTTTTTGAGGGTTATTTTGCCTTTTTCAAGTGAATGCACCTTGTATTTCTCAGCATTGAAGACAGTAGAGGAAGAAAAGCAAGATGTTCTTAGTGTGTATTAATGCTGGTACCGAATGGAAGAGCAGCAGTTAAAACCAGAATAGCTTTCAACCTGCAACAAATACCATTCACATTTTCACACTTTGTAGGGTGGATCACAGCAGGGTTCTCTGGTCCCCCAGATTCCCAAGTTAAAGTGGTGGGGGTTTTGCTTTGAAACACAGGAGGAAAATGGCATGCATTATGTTAACATGTCCTGAAGCTAAGGTTAAGAGTCTGCTGTAAGGTCTCTTGTGTGGTTCTGGTGCTAGGTCTTGTCTCTTTGGCCACCTTCCTTAGTGACTCAAACCTAGAACACAGCAAGAGTCCTCTGGCAGAGAAGGTCTGTGCTGCCCAGGAAACACCCACGGTCTCCATCTGCTACCCTGTGACCTCTCTTACTCTACTCAGGTTAGGAAAACTGAAGTCCCACCCTGAAGCCCAGAGTATCTCTAGAAACAAGAGCTCTTTCTTTTCTATTCATGGGGACTAGACTTGACTTTTCTCCTGCTTGATGTGGTGCTGAATTTTGTCATGTTTAATGACTGACTTATATGGTGGTTGAGGTTTTTTCTCTTCTGCTTTGTCTGATTTTGTTTCTCTGTCCTAGGGCTGTGCATCCTGGAACTGGTATTACCCCTTCCACTATGCTCCGTTTGCTTCAGACTTTGAGGGTATTGCAGACATGCCTTCAGATTTTGAGAAGGGCTCAAAACCGGTAGGGCATCTTTATTTATTTAGTAGTGATTTAACAGCTCATTAGAAGCATCTTACATCTGCTTGTTTAATTTCAACAGTTTAAGCCTCTTGAACAACTTATGGGAGTATTTCCAGCAGCAAGTGGAAATTTTCTGCCACCAACCTGGAGGAAGCTCATGACGGATCCGGTAAGAATCCTTGTGGTATTCCTCTCTGTAAGGTGATGTTGTCTTGCTGTTGTGTAAGACTTGCAGCTTCTTACTTCAGGCAGAAAAACAGTAGAGACCAGGAAAGAATATTTTGGGTAGGCTGCAGAGATTCTTCAAAGATCCTTAAAGGTTATTCTTTGAATTCAGCTGTTTTAGTGTGGAAAATTATTTCCTGACTCTTTTACACTTTAGTAAGATTGTTTACTACTTCACAGAAACCTTGCAAGGCTTAATTAGGGAGCAAATACCAGTTATATGCAATTATTCTATCCTGCTTAATTTATTGTTTTGATGCTCCTGAGAAACAGAAGTGCCACACCACATTTTGTATTTAAATAATTTGTTTAATAAAAGATGTTCCTGTTGGTCAGAGTTCTTTGCATCCTCCTGAGCTTTGCATTTATTCATCCTCTGCAAGGTACAGTACTAGCTGGCATTTGTAATCCATTTAATAATTGGCTTTAATGATGATTTTATTTATTTTCTCAAACACAGGAATCAAGCATAATTGACTTCTACCCTGAAGATTTTGCTATTGATTTAAATGGCAAGAAATATGCTTGGCAAGGTGAGATTTCAACTTTTTTTTTTTGAGCTGTAATATACAGATCTTAGTTGTAAGAATCTATGTGAAAACAGGAAGAAAATGGACAATTATCTCAGATAAGGATGCACTGAATCACAAAAGTAGCTTGTGTTACTTGGTGTGAGGAAGAAGGATTTTGCAGCAGGTACATTTCTGCAAGGAAATTAGCATGAAGGACAAATAATGGTTCTGTAACTGATTTAGGATTGGCGGTGATTATTAGTAATTTCAGCAGCCATTCTAAATTTGTTAATTTGTTCTGAACTAGATTAATCATTTCTCTATTTTTATCAACCTTACTGTGTAATTGTCTTTTGTCTCCTTTGCATTTAATTAATAGATCTTGTTCTGTTCAATCAGAGGATCGTTAGTACCTTGTGAAAAACGCTTTGGGGAATATAGAAATATTTGAATGTAGATAAAGAATGAAGAAACAGCTACAGTATTTAATGTAGCTGCTTCTTTTGTTAAGAGAAGGTGAATTTTAAAGGTCTGCCAAATTTTGTGGCTGGTTACACTGTTCAGCCAATAGTGTAACATCCTAATTATGGGTATAAATAATTATTTGGGCACAAAATGAAACATACGAAATGCCATCTGAGCGTAAGAAAGTACATTTTTACTCTGAGGGTGGTGAAGCCCTGGAACACGTTGCCCAGAGAGGTGGTAGAGTCTCCAACCTTGGAGATATTCAAAACCCACCCAAAATATTTTTTCCAAGCTGGAAGTCCAGACTGTCTCGGTTAAAAGGCATCTGGTATACCTTGTCCTCTTAAGGAAATGTTTGAAGATCTTCCTTTTAGAGATGTGATTGTGCTTCTGAAAGCTCAGCATTGATCCTTTTTTGCAATCTCCTGGGTCATGAACACTTCCTGTTTTGTTGTCATTCCACCAGTGTGGTGTGAAGGTGAAAATAAATTGTTTCTTCTCCGGTGTAGGCTTATCGCAGTTTCCCTTCACGAGTAGTTTTGTTCCAGCTGAAATTGGAATGTGGCTGAGGTCTGGTGCTGTCTGTGATAAAGCAGGAAGATTATCCTCATACTTCATAAGCAGGGCCAGTGCAGAGTTGTTGTTCAGTGAGGTTGGCAACAGCAGGCTGTACAGCTCTGCTCCTCCTTATTGTATAGTAGGCTAAATAAAATTCTGATTTGGTTTAACTTCTGACATGCTGAACACTTTATTTAGGGTTTGTTCCAAACTGGTTTAGTTAAGAGAGAGTATGAGCTTCTAGTACACTTCAGGTAGCTTTAGGTTGTCCCCTTCTTTTCAGTTCCAGGACAATAGTATTTGTTTTAATAAAGCCATCTAAAGATCTAAGTTCTAAAGCAAAGTGTTTCGGACAGATTCTCAATCCAAAACTTGGTCTAAGTTTCTGGAAGTCCAAAGTCTCTGTGAACATTGCACCTCGGAGTGATGACAAATGTGTCTTGAGATCTGCCAACCAGTAGAGCTGGTATGGACACAAATACAAAACTATGAATATCAATCATCTTGGTCAGGAGAAGCTTTAGCATTCATGGCCAGGGAAATAAAAATTGAAATAATGACTCCAGATTCCAACCAAGTGTGATTGATTGAGTAGGCTCTGAAATGTGCTGTGTAGTGATGGATTTTGATACTGAGAGGAGCCTCTGTGTTAATTAATAAAATTAATAGCTGGTATGAATTGTCCCTCTTGGAAAATGTCTGTATCACCTCATTGGTGAACTCGAAGTGATTTCTTTCATTGTTGTCTCTTAGTGATACTTTATTCAGATTAATTTATTGAGCTCTGTCATGGGAGACAATGACTCTTGCTGAGCTCATCTTCTTCCTAAATGAGGTAGGTATGGGTAGATAGCACTGCTTCCGAGTGCCTATACAGGACTGGAAAGGAGAAGGAGGCTAGAGAATTGCTTGGACATAAGACTCTCTTTTCAACCAGGGCTACCACCAATTTGGTTGTTTTTGTTTTTCTCCAATAAATGTGAAAAAGAATGTTTTGTTTTCATTTACTAGGTGTTGCGTTATTGCCGTTTGTCGATGAGCGACGCCTCAGAGCTGCCCTGGAAGAAGTCTACCCTGACCTCACTCCTGAGGAAAGTAAGAATTGCAGTATTTTGTTACAGCTTGTTATTACTACTGTGTTTCATCCCCAATGAGCAAGGCATAATAGATATTTGCTTGGACTGAATTACAGCAGGCTGTAGCCTCTCCTTCACGGCTGGTGCTGGTATTAGAACAGTCCTTGATAGGCTTGGTTTTGTAGCTGTCACTCATTTTTCTTTACTCAAGTAGACTTGCAGAAGACCTAACCTGAAAATTAGATGGCATCTTAATGGTATGAAAAGCTTCTACCAGTATACACTGTCAGAGTACTTGGCAGGGGTTACAGTCAAAAGAAGAACCTGTTTCCAAGGTTAGGGTTGATGTTAAGACTCTAGAGGTATGTTGTCTGTTCTGACGAGCAGGCCAGCTGTGTCCATCTGAAGCTTTGTGTTCAGTTCATGAAATCAAATGTATGTGTTACTTTCTAGGCAGAAGAAACAGCCTTGGTGGCGATGTTCTTTTTGTTGGGAAGCACCATCCACTTTGTGACTTCATTGTAGAACAGTACAACACCAAAAATACAGCGGTAGGTTTGCTTATTCTTGAGGGTTGTGTAGACAGTGAGGGTAGAGGTCAAAGAAAGTGCTTCATCTGGAAAACTTGGGGTTTTTTCCTGCAGCCAGTGGATATACCTCCAGAGCTGTGCCACGGAATCCAGGGGAAGCTGACGCTGAACGACAACGCTGTTCTTCCAGAGCAGTGAGTATAAGGTGTCCCATGATAAAAAATATCATTGTGCCCACAACAAGAAACCTAAAGCTCTTGACAAGGTGATGTGTTTGGTTCTGAGGCTAGACACACATTCCATGAGTTTTCATAGTAGGTGGACATTCTCATCAGCATATGCCAAAAAAAAAAAAAAAAAAGGCAAGTAAAATTGTCATTCTCCAGTCCTATATTTTTATTTATTTCAGAACTAGGTTTTTAAAGCAGTATTGGAAATATGTAAAGCTCTCTAATGTGTGTTTTTAATTGCTGATGAATCTCTCTTTGTTTGTAGTTTCTTCTGTGGAAGACTGCTTTTCATGTATTCAGTAGTGTTTGAAGGTTTACAGGTAAACAGGCCCTATATAGTAAAACTAGTAGTGATCAGTGGCCTCTCATTCAGTAAGGTTATGTTGTTTTGGCCTCTTTGCTCTCATATGAGTGTTAATTTAATGCAGTCTGATGTACCCTCCAGTATTCCATGCCGTTTAAAAAAAAAACCAACCCAACTCCTCTACTTCTTTGTGCACCAATCTTAAGTGCATTAAAGAAAAATACAGATAGATATATATTTTCACATTTTCCATTTAGGCTCTAGCACTAAACTCAGGACTGTTACCAGCTACACATACAAAAAATTACTTTTTTTTTTTTATAATGCATTTAGTTTGAAAAATTATCAGTGCAATCTTTGCATTGTAGGATACACCTTCATTTCTCTACCTTTACTTAGAGGCATAAGCAGGTGTTCAGCGACTCATTTGCGTTAAATGTACAAATGCTCCGACTCTGTTGGGCAGATAATGTATCCTGGGTCACGCTCACTAATAGACATTTCTCTGTTCTTGTCATGCCTTGTGAACCAGTCAGAGCTGTTCTGGGAGGGAAGAGCAATGTAGGGAAAAGAAGATTCTTCTGGCTTCCCTGGGTAGGGCCTGAGAAATGGGTGTTTTTTTCACTCAGAAGTAGTTTGCTAGGAATAGGCTGCATGTCAGCCTATTAAATCTCCCTTAGAAAGGAGACTTCTTAAGTGCTGTGGAAAAACAGCTGCTGCAATTTTTATTATTACTACTTTTTTTTTTTTTTACTTGAAAGCATTTTTCTTCCTAGTGAAGCAGACTTGTGTCTTCATGGCATCTGCATGTGTGTCTGTCTCTCTGGTCTTCTGACCTCTCAGAACCTGTTATAACCAAACCCTGGCAGTACAGGGAGGTTTCCAAGGTGCACAACAGGACTAAGGTTTGTAAACAGGCCGATGGGTAGTTGGAAGTGTGTGAATAACCCACTAGTACACACCAGAGAATCCACACAGGTGAGCTGCAAAAGTAATGGAATTATAAAATAAGGACTCAGTAATTCTTTTGCTTACAGAAGTATTTGATTTACGGGAAAGGAAGGTTAATTTTTAAATCCCTTTTATGTGTCACAGATTTAGTTCACAGAGGAACAGGAACAGCAGAGAAGGTGGAGCAAATGGTGAAAAATGTGTTACATGATGTTTTATCAGAGGCTTTTCTCTTTACCAGGACGGTGGAGTCTCCTGTTCCGATGCTGCGTGATCTAACACAGAATTCTGCAGTCAGGTAAGTGAACCCAGGGATCTAATGCTATGGCCTACAAAATACTGCAGTCAAAACTCGTTTTATTCTGGTGGTTTGCAGTGTTGAATTTGCAGCAGAATACATCTCTTAATAAAATTGAAGCATTTCCTTTAAATGTTTCTGGTTTTCTCTGAGAACTGAGTCCAAGACACAATGTTGTAACACAGGAGTGACAGGTTAAGGTGGTTAAGCAGAGCGTGTGTAGTGATGTGCCCTGCAGGGCTATCCAAAATACTCATTTTTCAGTGCATCAAACCTACTGCATTCCATCCCTCCAGAATTACCTCCTCTTCCCTGCTTTTGCTTTTCTGCTTACTCTCTAGTAGGACTTCTGGGGCTTTGGCAAGCACAGAGCAACATCTACAGAACTTGATAGTTTGTATCAAGCCTTTTAAGTTAAAGAAAACCCAAATATTCATGATAGCAAACCTCTGAGAATCAGGTATTGTTTGAAAGCCCTCCAGCTGTGTTTTTTGTGTCTTGGGTTTTCATCCACTTTTATTCCCAGCAAGTCCCAGAGGATGCTTGAAAATAAAAGCTTCGTGTCTTTAAGAAGTAAAGGAGTAATACCCTTGCACTTCTTGAGCCACAGAAGATCCTCAAGATGCTGAAAATCACTTGTGATTTGTCTGCCTAATTCTTTCCTCCAAGGTGACATAACTTGGTTCAACTGGAACAACTGTCTACAGGCAGTAAGAAACGCCAGGCTGTGGCTTGTCAAGATATTGTAGAAAGGATGTTCTGAAATGGGGATTTAGTTGCTCTGAGTGATGAGCTAAGGGTAGTTTTTGGCTTTCCATCTGCCACTGTCAGGAGCTTTGAGTTGTTTTACATGTCTGGCCTTTTCTCTATTGCAAGGATTTTTCTTCCTGTCTTTTGAGATGATATGAGCAGTCATGATTCTGCTCTTCAGTTCTTGGGGCTTTGGCTGGATTTTCCTAGGGACTATTACTCTCTTTGCTTCAAGTCTCATTCATTCTTTGTGCTAAAAACCAGATGTATTTCAGCTGGAAGAATGAGATTATTCTGTTGAGCTCTTTGCTTTTATCTCTCTTGGCATCCCAAGCATTCTTCTATGCCAAATGGTAGGTAGAGAGAGAACAGGAAGGAAGCTGGTGCTGTGTATTTCAAGCATGTCCGTGATGGGACTTACCTGAGACCTGAATACTTAGACCCAGAGATTGGAATTGCATAGGAGCATGGATGGATTTTCTTAGACCAAACCTGAACTGCACTATAGCATATTGTAACAGCAGAAATTAAGCTTTCAGCCACTCTTTGGTCTGTTCCTATGTATTCTAATACCATCAGCTCAAAATGCAGGGTCTGTGAGATGTCACTGAAAATAAGTGTCCGTTCCCCCAAAGGAACTGCAACGCCACCTTTCAGGATAATAAAATATCCCTGGCGCAGGAAATTGCACCTCAGAGTTTTGTCCACTTTTGAGTAGAGTGTGTCACAAGCTGAGATCCTTCCTGTGTGTGCTGTGCTAACCTTTGAACTGAATCAAGGACAATCAGTACTTTGACTAGCAGATTTGTACTCAAGGGTTTGCAGTAGATACTTTCATTACTATATTAAGAATGTTTTCTAGACATTAAAGTTTATTTTGGACTGACTGTTAATACAGGGGAAGAAAAGGGTCACACTGTGAAAAATAATTGAGACACCAGGTCTGATGTAGTTGGTATATTCAGGTGCAAGGTATATCTACTTTGCAGTTTGCCATGAGTTTTGAATTTTCTCTTTGTGTACTTCACTGTTAACAAACAACTAATTAATAAGTAGCAAATACTTTTTAATTGGGTCTGTCTTAATTATCAAATATACCTAATCCTCAAATACTTTCTCCTAGTATCTCTTTCAAAGACCCACAGTTCGATGAAGACTTTGTTTTCAAGGCTGTAGTGTTACCTGGTGCAAAGTAAGTGTCAGTCATTGAACAATGCCATTTTCTTTCTTTAATCTGAGTATTTGCTCTGGTTAAGTATTTATGAAACTATTTTTAATATTAAGGAAACCTGCTCCTGTTCTGAAGCCAGGGGACTGGGAAAAAACCAATAATGATGGCAGGCCATGGAGACCGCAGCTGGGTTTTAACCGAGACAGAAAACCTGTCCATTTGGACCAGTCGGCGTTTAGAACTTTAGGGTAAGACTGGCAGCATTGTTACTGACTGCCTTACTGAGGTGACTACACTCATTTAGTGTTTGGGTTTTTTTAATTAAAAAAAAAAAAAGAGAGAGACCAAAAGGGAGTGAGGATGGACTGTTAGAGATCAGGTGTTGGTATTCTATGCTGGGAGCTTTGGCATGTGATATTTAAGCATTGATAAAACCTGTATTACTGTGATTTTTTGCCATTTTTGCATTCTTTTGGATTTTTGAGCTTCTTTTTTTGTCTGCTAAATATTTTGAACTAAATCTCTTTGAGTTTCTTTCAACTTGTTTGGTGGACACTCACTTGAAGTACAGAAGGTACAATGAGAATATTACACACATGTAATAATTAAGATCATTATGAAGACAGGAGAGTCTTTGTGCTTTTGAAAATGGGGTTTAAAACACCTTGTTTGAAGCATGGGTGTTAACACCGTGTGATCAGTTTGGCATTTTTCAAGGCCATGCCACAGTCAGTTTTTATTAGTTCTCCAAAAGTCCGAGTAACTTCCGACGTGCTGCAACATTAGAATACTTCTGTGCACAGGGTGAGACAATGAGCTGTGCTTATGTATTGAAGATAAAATGAAATGCTTTTCTGCCCTGAAGAGCCATATGTTTATCAGAGACACAAAAGAGAATGTTTTTAAAGGAGATGTTTTTACTAGCAAATAAAAGTAAACTGAGCAACTGAACACAAGTCTCTGGGAAAGGAAAATACGTTCTTCATCTTAGGATTTATGAAGAAGAAAAAGCAACACCCTTCTCTCTATTTGTGTGTTGGAAAGCGTAATTGTTCTAGAGCTACACTTGTGAAACCTCTTCTGTTCTTCTGTGTCACAGTTATAAAAAAGAAAAAAAAAAAAAAAAATTACAGCTGTGTTACTGATCATATGATGTCTTGTTAAATTGTTGTCCAGTGTGGCAGACACCACAAGCATCAAAGTCTTAATATGAGCGTAGCTCAGCAAAGGCCTGGCAAATACTGACATGTCTCTGAGCAGGTCCCCACATCGTTCCTGTGCACATCTCCACTGACACGCTGGAGAGAGCTGGGGTGTTTGCTGGGCTGGGTGGCAGCTGCGCTGTACAATAGCATTCATAAAAACACAGTCATCTTTTTCTTTTCTATTTCTTACACATAACAGCCACACGATTCCAAGGGAAAGGGGGATGCCAGGGATGTACGCCAACGCGGTTCCTCTCGGGACGTATGGGAGCCCATATGCCAGGCCGCTGCTGAGCGGACAGCAGCAGATTCCAAAATTGTTGTCAAGTAAGTGGGTTCTGCTTTCTACATTTCCAAGCTTGAAAACTATTTCATTTTCGTTTTGGGCTGTGGTTGTTGCTGAGATGCTGGGCTGAACCAAAATTGCTAATCCACAGTCCTGCATTGGCTTCTCCTGCCTGTGGAAGGTGTTGCAGCTCCTGACAAAGAGATGGTAGGAGATGGCCACGAGGTCAGCAATGGCACTGCTATTGACTCAGTGAACAAGTGGGTTGCTGGAAGCAGCCGAATCAATCCTGTGTGACCTAAAGTGGTGTTCTTCATCCTGGGAAGGAATTGCTTGTGCAGAGGGCTCCCAGAGGGGGTTAGGAGGGCTGTTTCTTTGCCTCTGATCAGGAGCTGCATTCCTGTAGCAGTAGAATGGAGACAGGAGGAGACTTTGCTAAACTGCCAAAAAACATGCTTTGAAGTAAGAAGTTGTCGCTGTTCAGCTGAGTTCTTGTGGTAATGAACTGTGCAAGTGTTTGAAGTTCAAACAGCTGACACAGATAATGTTTGAACTCCATTTTGTCACATGTATGAGACCAGATAACTGCCTAGTGAAGCTGTTGGACTTTTTAGACTTTATGTGCAGCAGAAATGTAAGTCAAAGAGTGAATAATACCAATCACTGCACTGAAATAAACTTAATGTCCAGTCCAAAGCAGATGACGTGTAGTCGAGAAGTGGGTGCAGAAGCTTTCTTGTGTGAAGAATCAGGTCGGTTCAAGTGGAGAGCATGGAGCTCTTACCTTTTTGATTAAAGGAAAAGTGGGAGGGTTTTTTAAGCAAGAAATGCAATCTAAAAAGAAGAGTATGGGGAATGGGAAGGCAGACCTATCAGACAGGCATCACATTTTTGTATCGATCTTCAAAAAGAAAATATATGTGATTTTGGGGAGAGAGAAAATACCTGTGAGCCCATCAGGCCCTACACTGCTGTTGATGTCTCCTGAAGCTTGAGTCTTCATGCTTTGTGGGAAATACTTATTTCAACACAGTTTTCTCTGCCTTACGTACACAGAGCTGATCTTGCCAATTAGATACTTAGAAAGCTCTCGTCCTCATGGCATCCAAGCACCTTGTGTTGTACAGAAAGCACTTCATGTGCAAATATGCCCTGGTGCCATCGTTCTTTCAAATTGAGGAGGCTTGAATCCCCTGATCAAAATGAAATCCCATCTGTCAGCCTCAGAAAAACTGTATGGTGCTCTCTTTCCATGTGTCCCTTCTTCCCCTCATTTCCTGCCCTGTCCTCACCCTCAGATTGTTTTGGGCATCCCCAGTTGCTGTTTTGCAGGTGTGACTAAAAAAAAAAAAAAAAAAAGCCTTGCATTTGGATTTGCCAATTTATTTTTTTAATGCATTTATAAAGGCTTTTCCACAAAGCAGGGGTTGTGTGCCTGCTGTTGCTCTCTGGGGCTCTTCATACGGCAGCCACAAAGCTGGTTCCTGGCACACACTCTTTCTGTGGGAGACTGCAGTGCAGTGTATTGCAAATTGTTGTCTTTGTCAGTTAATTTTGTTTTGTTTTGTTTTCTCCTTCTCTTCTATTGGAATGTCAAATTGGAAGGAATGTGATAAGTTTTGCTAAAGGAGCAGGTTATCTCGTGTCAGAGTTGATGCTTAATTGTGAGAGAACAGCTGCATGTTGGGGCATAAATGGATTGGGAATCACCCACACAATCCTGAAAAACTAGAGATGATGTGGTTAAAATTCCCACATTCTGCAGAGCAACTTTTCATTTTCTGTGTTATGTTTCTATACGTACACTGAAGTGAAATTAGACTCTAGAAGGGCAATGCGGTCAGCCAAAGTGCCACCTCTCCCTCAAGAGCCTGCTGGGGATGTTCCTTACTGTTGGTATCTGATTTGACTTGGATGTGCCAATTTTCAGCTGATGAATAATTGTCTGTGCTGATAACTTGGGGAGTCAAGTGCAGTGTGGCAGGATTCTCTGAATGGCATATTCGGTTTCTGCAGCACAGGGTATCTGATTTACGACTTTCATTTCAGTCAGTAAACTTGTCAATTAGCTGCATTTGAAAAGTGATTTTGATTAGTGCAATCAGTAAACACAAAATCTCGTCTTTGATTGCCACGCTGATTAGATAAATTGTTACTCGAGGAGCTGCTAGAGAAGGCAGTTTATTTGGCCTTATAGCTGTAGGAAATGCCTGAGTTTTGAAGACTAAAGAAAATATTAATTGTCGTTTCTTCTCCGACTTTGTGCCTTTTTGAAGTGCAATTTGCTGCTCTGAGCTTTTTCTCTTCAAAGATTCCCTTCTCTGTCAGAGCCGTACAAATGAATAGTAATAAGGGGGCTTTAAATGCTTCTGTGATGATTTCATTAAACTCTTTCATAAACTGTTCCCTAGAGCTGCACAAAGATGTGGCTACAGCAGAAGAGCTGGGTCCTTTCTTTTCCAGCTAGAAAGTGATTAAATAGGACATACATTTTTAACTAGCTTTTAAGCAGAGCTCTGGCAGAGCGGGAAATGCTGTCCCAGGACAAGACCAGCATCATCTCGCTGGGTTTCTCAGTGTTTGACCCTGGCAACAGAATTGAAAACATGGTGGTAAACTTCAATTAAAATGTGCAGCTCAAAAAAAGGAGGGTCAGGAATGGAGAGACTGCATTAGCCTTGGAATTGTCCTGATACCTGGGGGTCTTGGCTCGCTCAGCCTGCACAGAGAAAGGTGTGGGGAAGCAGTGCCATTATTCACCATGGAACGTAGTTCAGGGTTGTTTTTTTTCTGGAGGTCTCAGTCTCTCAGTGAGCAAAAGGAGAGCTGAGCCAGTCTTAAGAGACCCACAGGTCTGGTTGTGGAGATAGAGCTAAAACTTAGCCCTTGTCCTGGCAGCTGCAGGTCCTGGGAGGTACAGGTGGAGGGGCTTTGTGCATCTGAAAACATGTTTAGCAGAGGTATGGTTCTTCTGTATTGTACCTGTTTCTGTGGTGATAGTGTCTGTGATACTTTGAAATTATTAGAAATAAAGTCTGGGGATATTTCTGACAGTGTATATGTATATAATATATGTAATTGTCAAGAAAGAGAAAACACAAAATAGCCAACAAAGATGACAATTTATATATAATATATATATAAATAATAATTATACATAATATATGTATAATTGACACTTTTGGACTTTACCAATTACTACTATT
>JANHGN010021840.1:49617-73706 GCA_024605025.1 Megaceryle maxima | reverse complement strand
AAATAGCATGACCTACAACATAGCTGGTTTTTTTTTTTTTTTTTTTTTTTTTCTTCCCAAAACTCAAAATTCAATTTTTGTGTTCTGATTCCAGACTGGCACAGGATATCACTACTAGACGAGTGATACAGTTCCTTGCACTCTTCTGCCATCCTCAAAGTCTCTATGACCAATGACACATGCTAAGAGAGTATGATTTAGGTTTGCCTTAAGTTCTTTTAATATCAGTAACAGTAAGGGGACCAAAGGACCATCAATTTTTCATATGCAGAAGGAACTCAAATTTGCCCAAATATTGCTCTATGCATATGACACACTGTACTGCTGTCAAAATAGTAATAAGGATAAATGGGGAGCAGAAGCAAGAGGTTAACAGAGCTACAACCAGTAGTGTGAGTGAGCAACAACTTAGCTCCTGTACATACCTTTGGTCGAGCACAGCCTCTGAATAGGATGGTGGAGAGTCCAGGTCCACTGGCCTGTGGTAGGCCTGGTTGGGCATGTACTGGATTCCATTGTTGACATTGTAGGTGACACTGCAGTGGTGTGGGTGATCGAGGACCACCAGCCGGGACAGCAGGACGGGGTGCTGCAGTCGATGCACTGGCAGGGTCATGAGATTGTTGCGTTTGCGTTGGTGGTGCAGGACCAAGGCGAGAAAGGCCACCACGAGTACAAAAATGACAGAGCTACCAATGATAGCATAGGTAATACTAGGGTAGTAAAGCAGCTGATTTTCTGAGGTCACGTAATCTTGGCCACTGCCTGCCTCTGGAAGACAAAAGGAAAAGGAAGCCTGAGATCTGTTTCAGTATCAGACTGCTCTTCATCTATGCTGCCTTTTCTGTTATGCACTGTGAGACAACAGCAAGTTTTCTGTTTTTCTTTGGATTGCAGAAAAATGGCTTATTAAAAACATATACAGACAAATCAGAGATTGGCTATCACTCAGTCCATCCTCACCTGCAGAGATGAAATGCAGCAGATAAACTACTAGGGAAAAACTGAGAAAGAGGAAAACACACACCATAGTAGGAAGCACATACACTAGCATGGGAGTATCTCTCCCATCCCTACCTATCAGTCATAACTTTGTTTTCAGAGGTGAGACACCCAGTTCCGAGGCATAAACACAGCACCTCAGTCATACCCAGCAAAACACAGTAGGAACAGAGAGGGAAAAGTCCCGATCTTACTTTTAAGAACTTAAGTGCAGTTAAAGTTTACATGGAGTTTATTAAAAAAGGCAGCAACTACTCCTGTGCTCCACAGACCTAACAGTCTAAGATAAGTATGGGAGAAAATATAGATAGCTGCTCAGTAAAAGGTGGTTATTTGGATGTTTGTGATTAGATGGCTTCCTGCTGGAAAAAAAATCCAAAGTAGAAAGGGCGTTGGAACAGCAAAACCAGCGATGTAAGCCTGGTAGATGTGATACCAGTAAGAGAGATGAAAGTCTAAAAGCAGAGTAAGGGTGAAAACAAAACCCCCACACCAAACAAAAAACTCTGTTGGGATGGAACAAGATGAGGAAATGAAAAACATGAGCTGGGCCAAGACCATGAAAGATCACACAAGCAAGCTTCAATTTGACATGGAAATGGTGAAAGGAATGGTTGGAAGTGGTACCTGAGTGGCAGGGAGCAGAAGCAGAAACATGACTCTGAACAGCAGTATTAGAGAGATGACAAGAAGAGATGAGAAGGCCAGATCAGAAGAGATGCTTCAGATAGCATATATCCTTTATTTTCATGAGGCACTGAGGAATCAGCAAAGTTACTGAGAATTTTAACAGATATTACAGTTGTATTTGTTCAGGATCATGATACAGGAGAAATAATTCCGCCTGGGCTCTGCCCAGAGAAGCAAAAAGGTAATGGAATAATGACTTTGGATGACATCTGAATGGATCTTAAACTGCATGCAAATCTTATGAGACAATACCATAGGAGGCAACAAAATGCAAAGGAAAGAGGTTCAGAGAAGTAAAACAACAAACACACCAACACAATTCTGCTGCACTTCAGGCCAGTGCCAGCACCACAGAACCACATTACCCCGACTTCATTTCAATCCCCTATTCACAAGGTCACAGCCTTCAAGTACTATTTTCTTTGCTGGGGGAGAATTTCTATTTCTGTGCAGGCTGTAACTCCTTATAGCCTCAAAAAGAAAAATACTATTCTGACACAAGACATTCATCTACCTCAAGAAAAATGAGAGGCTGAATAGAAAAACAAAACCAACCCAACCCCTCGACCTCCAAAATCCACCCAATTACAAATTCTTCATTTCTACTGTGGAAGACTAGGACAGTAAATCTAACATGATTTTTCTTTCTTTTGCTTATCAACTAAAACTGCTTTTTGGTCACTCAGAATTGCAACTGAGCCGCTTACAAATTTCTCTAGCAACAAAATAATAAGATAGATACCAACTGCATCTGGTATAATAGAAGAGCTTTTCTCAAGCACCCACTGTTCTGCATCAAGATGCTT
This sequence comes from Megaceryle maxima, assembly GCA_024605025.1. Classification (NCBI taxonomy): domain Eukaryota; kingdom Metazoa; phylum Chordata; class Aves; order Coraciiformes; family Cerylidae; genus Megaceryle; species Megaceryle maxima. The sequence continues at coordinate 71,208 of JANHGN010021840.1, read as the reverse complement.
TTGGTATTTCTCTCAGTATTTGATTTTGGTAGCTCACTTCCATGGTTAAATACGAAACCACATTTTCCAGCATCACTGAAAATAACTTATGCAGTAGTTAGGTAAGATAATATAACATTAAATCGCTAATCCTTTAAACATATCCATTTTAAAATCATAGGTATTAAAATAAGAATGGATGAGGTGGGAAAGAAAGACTGTAGCAGAAAAAAGAGAATGTGATTATTGGTCCTGCTACTACCTACAAAAACTACCACTCTTAAATAGATGAGTTTTACTGCAGACGCCACTACAACCACAGAGCAGAGTTTTGCAGGCCAGCTGCAAGCCACAGTTTTCTTGATCCCTAGTGTCACACCTCAGCAAGCATCCTTACTAAATTTATTTCCCCAACTGTGCCAGATGCAAGCAGAAATCCTTGTTACCAGTCAACACTAGGTCTCTGTCTCACTCAAAGTGAGCAAAGTCTGCATGAAGAATATAAATCAAAGCAAACAGGAGAAAAAGAATTTACATGCGTTAGTAATTTTAATTACATCTCATCACACATTGCTGTGGCTTCTTCAATACACTCCCTAAATTCACCAGCTGAGAAATGAATTCATGTCACGTATCACAGACAGGGGTCAGCATAAGGTGCATAGTGACAAGCAGATCATTTTTATGCAAACATCAACAAGTTTATTTGCAAGGAATGATCCATGGATGCATACTGCAATTCTTCAGCGCAAGGAAGGTAAATAAATATATTGTGACATCCCAGCAAAATACCACAAGATTGTCATTCAACTTGTCTCACTGGTTACAGCACACTGGCAAAAAATGAGAACCGGATGCGTTTGCAGACCTGATGAAACCTAATTAGCTACCATGGGATCATTCTGCAGCAGCGCAGCCCCTTCTCTTTATAATCTCCATCTCATTAGAACAGAAGACACACGAGAAGTGAATTATACGTCAGCTTCCTTACAAAACTTTTAAGGTTATCCATCTGCTTAAGATAACGCCTTCTAGGTCCTGCATCAAAAGCCTCCATAAATCCAAACAGATTAACCAGATTGCTGCAGAAAAAAATATTTTATCAAAAGTCATCTAGGATCTGATGACCAGCTTAAGGATAGTCTGAAACAAAAGATGTATTTATCTTGTTTTATGATCCTCTTCATACAAGCACCCACGTACCTTGCAGAGATTTGGGGTAAATTTGTAGTTAACATTCTATTTTGGAGCTTTGGAATTACTGTGGCTAATGAAACTGCATTGTTTACCAGTAACTCCCTACTCTTCTTCAGTTTGAGATCTGTTGCTTGTATTCCCATTTAGTTCACTGTATTTCTGTAAACAAGAGCAATCTAAGGGCATGTCTATACAGGGCTGTGCAGAGATCTCTGAACCAGAAGTAGAGTCATGAAGGTGCTGTTCTGAATAGTGCTATCTTTGAACCAGCCAACACAGCAACATTGCTTTGGAGATCTGAATCAGCATCTCCATCAGTTCAGCCAGCTCTAGCCAGTGTGTGTCTAACATGTGGCTGCACTGAGGATATATACTGTGAAGAGGAAAGAATCTGTTTTATCTGGCAACTGCTCTTGTGTCCTGGGCAGTGCTGAGTACTTGGCATGGAGATTCTGTCTCTCTCTGTGCAAAGAATCAAGCTCCCTACAAATGCACGGTGTTTATACCTTTATAGAAACAGACACAGAGCACTCCAAGATGCAGGTCTGCCTAGAAATATTCAGCTACCATCAAAATAAAGTCATCTTCCATCACCAAAATAACCTTATTTTTGCCTTATAGGTGGGTTTTCCAGGCCAACATGACACAATCTTAAGGTGCACTAGCAAAATACACTCAGAAGTAAAATCCAGTTGTATTTTGCTTCTGCTGTGGTGGAACAAGGTAGACCAACCTTTTCTAGCAAAGTCAGTAAATTCAAACCTGTAAAAGATTAAAGTAACATTACCTGAGCCTACCAGAGCTGCTTGGCTTGTAGCCCTAGAGAGGGCACTTCCCGTTCAAGGAAAGGAAACCAACTGCCCTTAATGGTCTTCCAAAATAATACTCTGGCAAGAAAACTGCTCTATAGCACAGCTGGAAAAAAAGTAGAACTATGAGACAATTTTGCATACAAGATACTTTTACATCAAGCTTTTTCTTTGTCTATATATCATGTTGAAATGAGTAACTTCTTGGTAATTCTTGAAATTCTGAAAAAAAAACCACCCCAACCCAAACCCCAACATTCCTTTTTTTTTTTTTTTTTTTTTCAGAACCAGGTGAGTATGAAGAGGTGTGAAAGGGAATGATGGGTAGTTACCTGAGATTCCCCAACAATCCTCTATCCATTTTGTGCAAGGAGAAGGCGAGATATAAGAACACCTGAAAAGTCTTAGCTGGACTCATTAGCTCTGCTCTAGAAACTTTCTGCAAATGTTTACACATCACAGAAGTCACTGATCTGAATTTTCTTGGTAATTCAGTCATCTTCTCCCAGAAAAAGCAGGTATTATCCTGGCAGGTTTAAAAATTTCTGTCTGCTCTGCTATTAAATGTGAATTCACTACAAAGGGCATGCTAATGTAGTTTAAATTCAGAGTAATTTTTCTTTTGTGCTCCCCCCCCCGCTTAAGAAAAGCCACATTTTCTAATGATGCCACATATAAATAGTTTACCAATGCCATTTGTGCCTATTAAATCTTATTATCCAGGAAACACCAAATATGCAGATTAGAGGTTTTTAGCTTTTTAGCTTTGTGAATAATTTAGGGAAAGACCGATAAAGGAAACATAACAGGTTGTGCTCAGAGGGCTATCTTATTGACTGCGAACAAATTTGCTGTCTCAAAGTTTTTAGAAAGATCTGAGAGTAACTGCATTAAGTCTGCCAGACACAGGGATGAGGGGCTATTATTTTATCTTTTGCAATCCTCTGCTCAAGCTTGGCTTTTCACAGTTCATCAGAGAAAAAGCTTTTGAAACACATAATCTGAGCAGACATCTGTAGCCTTAATGAGCACGAGTCACGGTCCATCTCCAACAAAGATGCTACTGTAACAACACATTTAAATTCCAACTGGTTAAGGAGCAGAGCTGGCGCTTGGAAGGTTAAAGATGACAAAAATAAAATACAGGCAAGCAAAGCCTCTGCACATTATTTACTTTTTTGTGCTAGGCATTCCTAGAGCATCCAGCTAAGTTTCCAAAAGCTCTTAAATTTCACATCCTTGAATTTTATGTCCTACTAAAACAAGTCTTCAGTAGATTTTGTGTACTGGACTTTCATGATATTCTTTATTCTAGTAATGTCATTCTTAACCCAGTTGGGTTTTTTATTTGTTTGGGTCTTCTGCCTTCCCTCTCCCACCACCCTTCTCCAAGCTACAAACAAGATCTAGCCCTGACAGCACTGCACTTTCACTTCATGGAGTTTCATGCTCAGTTACCATTTGTTCCCCTCCCCTCCTATCTCATTCAGACACTCAAGATGAGGATTTGTTTTCAGCTGCATTCAAAGGGTGTTTCTGCCCTGTTTTGGCTTTCTCTGTGTCAGGGACAGAGGAGAGATTTGTTAATAGAGGTGTTACACACACTCAACAGGCCTTGTCTGTGGGAACCAGGCAAAGTAATACAGTATGATTACACCGTTGCTTACCAGGCACTTGGTAAATGGGTAATACTTCTGGGAAAGCTGCAGGATGAAACCCCAAACTCCTCATACATCTACAATAGCGATGGCTTCACATCCAGACAACACTTATCTGCACAGATGTCTTGGCTTGAAATGGCAGCAGGTTATTCTGTGTTTTACCTTGTGCTGGTCACAAGTGTCCCTAACACTCAGAACCGCAGCAGCGAGCACTGTCCTTGAGCTAAGAAATTGGAGCAGAGGGTGGCTCTATTATTCCCAGACCTCTGAGTTGCCCATCAGGTAATCTTCTCCACCTCTGCCTGGCCACCCTACTATCCCCACCTGAAAACTAATGTTCTTGGGCTCTCAGGACATTCTCCCAAACTCTCTTGTACTGACAAGAACTACATTTTCCTCAGAAGCATGAGTTTCAAATATTAATCAGAAGTCTAAAAACCACAGGGTGCTCTGTCTTTGCATCTTCTTTCAAATGACTGAAAAGACATTCATGACCTCGCCTGCATAAACAGAGTAGGAGAACTCAATAGGGAGAACTTGTCATCCATCCATCCATCTTTTTTTAATTGTTACTGCTATTAGAGTAGCACTTTGGAGCTCTAGTAATGATACAGGATAGAACATTGAGTGGTTTGGAAGGCACCTTAAAGATCATCTAGTTCCAACCCTGCTGCTGTGGGCAGGGACACGTCCTACTAGACCAGGTTGCTCAAAGCCCCATCCAACCTGGTCTTGAACACATCCAGGGAGAGGGTGTCCCCAGCTTCCCTGGGCAACATGTCCCAGTGTCTCACCATCCTCAGAGTGGAGAATTTCTTCTTAATTTCTAATCTAAATCTACCCTCTTCCAGGTTAGAGACATTAACTCTTTTTTTGTCCTATCACTACAAGCCCTTGTAAAAAGTCCCTCCCCAGCTTTGTTGTAGGCCCCCTTCAGATACCAGAAAGCTGCACGAAAGTCTCCCTGCAGCTTTCTCTTTTCCAGGCTGAACCCCAAGTCTCTCAACTTGTCCTCACTGAAGTGTTCCTGCCCACTGATCATCTTTGTGGCCCTCCTTTGGGCCCATTACAACAGGTCCGTGTGTTGGGGGCTCCAGAGCTCAACACAGTACTGCAGGTGGGGTCTCACCAGAGCAGAGTAGAAGGGCAAAATCACCTCCTTTGACTTGCTGGCCACACTTCTCTCAATGCTGCCCAGGATACAGTTGGGACTTTGAGCTACACTCACACATTGTTGGTTCACATTGAGTTTTGCATCAATCAGCACCCCTAAGTCTCTCTCCTCAAGACTGCTCTCAGTCTGTAGCCTGTCCAGCCTGAACTTGTGCTTGGGTTTACCCTGTCCCAAGTGCAGGACCTTGCACTCAGCCTTGCTGAACTTCATGAGATTGGCATGGGCCCACCTCTCAAGCCCATCAAGGTCCCTCTGGATGGTATCCCTTCCCTCCAGCGTGTCAACTGCACCACACAGATTGGTGTCATCCACAAACTTGCTGACAGGATTTCTCTGCAAAATGTACAGCCTCTGAGCAAGACAACGGTCACTGTCCTGAAGAATTTAAAGCTAAACGTAAGACTGGGAGCTATATATAGTTGTAAGTCTATACGAGTAGCCAGCAAGACAGATAAATCTCCAGATGCTATTAGTCAGCAGAATTAGCAGCAGCCTCAGCATATCTCATTCAGTGCATCAGAATGAGTGCGCTCCCTGTGCCTTCCTCCCCAGACTTAAACCCCTCATCCCGATCACATGTTACAAGAGCAGTGTCTTTAAGACTTTTGCAGCTGCTGAAAAAGCAGCTGAGTCATCAGACTGAAGATCAAGAGCCTCACCTCTTGCATGCCCTCTGTTTTATCTTCTGCAGGGTAGGATAATTACTCCATGCACTTCACACATCGCAGTTTAAATGTGTTAAAAAAGGAGCAAACTGAGCAAGTAGAGAACTAAGAAATACTTGGCAGTAACCATGGCAACTAAACTTCTAAAATTAGCTTGGCAGCAATGTAAAAACCTGCAAAGCTAAAATCTGCCATCAAACATGGAAACAAAAGGTTCAGGCTTGGCAGCTGGATAGAAGCCAAGAAGGAAATTAAAGTGTTACTCAAAGGCAATTCAGGATCACTCCAGCATTCACCTAAGCAGCACTTCCTGGACATGTGACAGCCCAAAAGGCTAGCGGTGTCTGTTTATTAATTCACAGCCAGTACAGAAACTATGCCCAAAAGCAGGGTCAGAAATGAAAAAGGATGAACTTTCTCCTAATAAAGTCCTCTTCTCTAAATAGAGGAGTTCTGTTACTTCTGCTTGTCTCCTCGTTCTCCTTTGGAAATGAGGGTCACCATAAAGGAGACTATTAGGAAGTTAGTTACTATACACTTCTCGTAATACATGGTGGGAAGACATCAGCAAGAGCCTGATGCACTGAAAGCTCTAGGGTCTTCTGCAACTATTGTCCTCCTCCCAGTCACTAAATTAAACCTGTTCTGCAGAATGAAAATCTCAAGCAGCAGCACCACAAAAAAGGCTCTTCCGTGGCTTGAGTTTAGAAAATAAAGCAAGCACACATTTAAAAAAAAATGTATTGTCTTCATAACATAAACAGGCACTTTGTGCTCTTGCCAAGACCTAAGAGAACAAGCAACATTCCAGGTTCTAGCCTCAGTTACAAGTGCCATGCCTAAATTGGAGAGAACAGCCACTAATATTGTACCACTGCCTGTTCCTTCTCCCTGATCATCTAAGAGATATTCCAGTCTCACCTTGCTCATGTCACAGAGTATTCCCTAGCTGCAGAAAGAGTCCAGATTTTGGGTCTCTGGCTCCTGTGTAATCTGTTGTGTACAATTAATTAGTATTGTATAGTCTTGAAAGATTGTTTTAATGGAAAAGTTAAAACTATGAGATTTAACCAGCAAGACTCAAGCAGACTCACGGTTAGTCTCCAACATTAGCTTTATCTTCCATAGAAAATATGTCATTAGTTGAAGTGAACACCCTTGACAACACTGGCAAATTTAAGCGAAAGTTCACTGTCCTGTCTTCTGCAAAGGTTAAGTGGAATAAGGTTACGTCAAGGGAGGTTCTCCTCCCCCTCTATTCTGCCCTGGTAAGGCCACATCTGGAGTACTGTGTCCAGTTCTGGGCTCCCCAGTTCAAGACAGACAAGCAAATACTGGAGACAATCCAGCAGAAGCTACAAGGATGATTAAGGGACTGGAACATCTCTCTTATGAGGAAAGGCTGAGAGACCTGGGGCTGTTTTACCTGGAGTAGAGAAGACAGAGGGGATGTGATCAATGTTTATAAACATCTGAAGGGCAGGTGTCAAGAAGACAGGGCCAGACTCTTTTCAGTGGCACCCAGTGACAGGATGAAGGGCAATGGTCACAAACTGGAACACAGGGAGTTAGTTCCACCTGAACATAAGGAAAAATTTCCTTTACTATGAGGGTGATGGAGCATTGGAACAGGCTGCTCAGAGAGATTGTGGAATCTCCTTCTTGGGAGAGATTCTAAACCCACCTGGAAGCAATCCTGTGAGGCCTGCTCTGGGTGATCCTGCTTTGGCAGGGGAGTTGGACTTGATCTCCAAAGGTCTTTTCCAACCCCCACCATTCTGTGATTCTGTGGTAACAGAGCTCTGAAGAAAGTTAAGAGCCTGGACATTGTACCAGCTCCCTGCCAGCTCAGAAACACACTCTACATTGATTAATCTAAGGTCTTAAGCAGTTTAAAGTCAAAAGTATGAGGGAAAACAGATTTGTCAAAGACTATGGGTGGTTTTGCCTTTCCTATTCCAGTCTGACCCTGAGAGTATAGAATCCAAGTTTCCATGACATGCTCCACTAACATTTCTTATAATAATTATTGTATCTGGGAAGAAAAAACAAACAACTCAAAACAAGAAGTAAACTAATTAAAAAGAAAATCAGTGGATGAAATGCTTGTGGTTTTATCATCCATCAACCCTGAAACTAAATTACACTGCATTGTAAAACTGTTACCAATTTATCTTGAGTGATCTACATGCCTGCAAAAATGTGTGTTATTTCAATAGAATGTCTGGAAAAAGCTGAACGTGGGATGCAGTAGATGGCAGACAAATGAACTGCATTTTTACAGCATTTATTTGGGGGGTTGGTAAAAAAAACCCAACAAAACACATGTACTATTCAGTTAGAATGTGTGCATCAACTTTTTCCTAGATGCTGCATTAGTGGTGTGGACAGCTGGTGTGTAAGAAGGATAATAAGGCTTGAAGAGATGCGGTGCAGGGTTTATGGAGCCTGCAGAGTCAGCTGCACTTGGCAAGAAATACTGCTTAAGTGTGATTTAGATATACTGTAAAGTAAGTTTTTAATCAGCTCTTAAATTTAGCCTAATCATTCAAGGACTGTGTTTTAATGGCTCTGCTTTTTGAAAAAGGGTGAGTACAAAGTCCATGCCCTGTATATATATTACTATTATCAATCCTAATTTTTATCTAGAATTGTGAAAAGGAAGAGATGTTGTGGATTGTGCATCTGACAATAACTTCACTCATTCAAGATAGTGTCCTAACAATTTAGAAACAAATTAGCAGGTTGTGATCTTTAGTAGGGGAAAAAAAAAAAAAAAAAAAAGGAATGCAAACAGTAAGCAGAAACAAACAAGACGTGCTAGGTCACCTAATCCCTTTCCTAAGGTCACATTTCACATCATCCATTCATTTGGGGAGAGACTTTTTGTAAAGGCACGTGGTGATACGACAAGGGACAATGTTTTTAAACTAGAGCTGGGTACATTTAGATTAGCCATTAGGAAGAATTCTTTACTATGAGGGTGGTGAGACATTAACACTGGTTGCCCAGAGAAGTTGTTGATGCCTCCTCCCTGGAAGTGTTTTAAGATCAGGCTGGATGAGGCTTAGAGCAACCTGGTCTAGTGGAAGGTGTCCCTGCCAGTGGCCAGGGGGTCAGAAGTAGATAATCTTGAGAGTCCCTTCTAACTCAAGCCATTCTATGATTCCATGATAATCTACCCAAAGCCCCTTCACTGACTGCTTCTAGGATGCAACAGAGGAAATGGGCATCAAAACCAGAGCACAGCAGGCTGCCCAGGCTGCCTCTAGGAAGCAAAAGAAGTCTGGAGAGGAAAGCAAGACCATGATAACTGAGTGTATTTGGGTAGATGCACAGTTGAAACCAAGAGAGAGCTCAGTGCTTTGTTCCACCAGAGAAAGCACATGTGTGAAGTTACATCATGAGATGCTCTGCTTGTTAAAGTTATCCTGACTTTGCATTACAATTGCTTGACATGGAAACTAATGTTTCCTTCCAGTTACAAGCTCTGTAAACTCAGTGTAAACAGAAAGTCTTGCCAACATTGGTCTCTGGAGCTTCACTGTGTTGAAGCTACACCTTTAGGAAAGTCTTAACAAATCTGGTTGCAAATCATACTCTAAATCCTTCCTTTAATATTATAAAAAAAGTAATAAAGCATAAAGACAACAGCAAAGATGACAAGAACTGGTTATGAAAGTAGCTATTCCATTCGCCCTGTTTGGCCTACCTGATCAGAGACTACTACCAGAGAAAGAGGGTGAAGAAAAAAAAAAAAAAAAAAAGGAGGAAACAAGCAACCCTGTATTTGAAAGCTAGCGTACACAATTAGGACACCAATCATCTGAAAGGTGTTAACACCAAGATGATAAGCTTGTGCTCTGCTAAAAATCTCACTGGATCAGAAAATATTACACTGGAAATAGGGAGTGGGAGGGAACCTTTCAAAGGCTGTGGCTAACTGTGGTTCATTAGAAAATGGAAAGCTTTTCAGGGGGACCCGACTGTTGTGAATCTGATACTACCTGAATGACAAAGCAGAAAGAATATGCTTATTCAGCTTGCTCTTAGGCAACACAGGCACTCTGCTAGATAAGATTAGAATTCAAAATGGTTAGAAAATAGCAGAGCTGATCAGGATCACATGTAGACAAGTGTCAGCAGAGAACAGGCAATGAAAAATGCAACCCAAACAGTACCCAGCCTTAGCATGGTGTCTGTTGGAGTATTTATCCAGCTCAGAACATCACACTTGGAAAAAAAGCAAAGATGAATCGGAGCTTGGTGGAGAACAACATGAATTATCAGGAATCCACAAGATATTAACTACCAAGAAAGGCTGTAAGAATTGGAGTTGATTAGGCTGAGGAAAATACTGCAAGGAAGCTTTAAGTATTTTTATATGCTGAAGTTTGAAATGAAAGAGAATCAAAACAATGCTGCTCTAGCAATATAAACTCTGTCCTTTCAAAAGCTGTGGGAAAACATCCAAAATAACTAACATGAGATTACAGCTTCATTTCATACATCTCATGGGTGACAGCTGCTAACTTTGTCTGTGAATGAATCATAGTAGCACCACATGCCTCCATGCCTTCCAGTTATTCCAGTTTTACCATAGGGATTATCATCTCTGTGTCCTCAGGACAATTTCCCAAAGTTTTTCCTGAAGAATATCAAAAATACTACCATTTTTAAGTAGGTTCAGGTTCAGCCTGGCTTGTAGCATTTACCCCCAAAGGCACAGCACCACAACTTACTATCAGCTTCCTAAGCCACACGTGTAGCTCTGGTATCAGATGCAGCTTGCTAAGTGGCAAGGACAATGAAGCACTGGAGCAGATGCCTTAAGGTAACAACAGTCTTAGGCACCTCTTTGGAGGTACCCTGACACCCCGATAGTCCTGAATGTATATGCTGGCCTACAGCCCCCCCAAAATAACAAAACCTCCATCCCTGCCAATTGAATAACCTAAACCATCTCATAACCTCCAAATTCGGTTATTTCTCCAATTGAGATGACAAACTTGCATTGGTTACACTAAGCTTGTTTTCAAATAAACAGGAAAAAGACCAAAACCACCCTCTAACAACAAAGATGGATCTCCTCTTTTAAAGAATTTTACCTCACTTGTTGCCATCCTACTGCCAAGTTCAACAGAAGTTCACACTTCATTGACATAGCTATAAATTCAAAGCCTTAGAAGCTAACCAGGCATTCATAAAGGAAAAAGGAGCTCATCTCCTCCTTTAATGTGTAGGGGAAACTTGGATAGCTTTCCTCTGTGGATGGACTCAGCATAATATTTCAGACAGTAAATCAAGATATTATAGTACCTGTGACTTTACCCAGAACCCCCATTCCTCTTTTTGAAATATGCATTATAAAAATTTTGGTCTCATTTCAGCAAGCTTTCATATAAATAAATTAAGCAAAAAATATCTTTAATTGCAGAACAAAGAAAACTGCTGCACTTGATGAAAGGTTGTTTATTCAGCACCGACAAATGCAGTCTAATGAATGTAAGAGCATCAGATTTTGTTGTTGCTGAAGATGCAGTCTTGCTTTTTGTTTCCACAGAGATTGTGGACACATTTATTTTCCCTTTGACCCTGACTGCCTGAACTAGTCATACCAAATTGAGCAATTCTTGATATGAAAAGCACGTGTGTAATGCGAGAAAGAAAAATGTATTTTCAAGTTTGTATTAAGAGGCAAGAATCATAATTATTAATCACTATGTCAAGTTAATTACCTCATGCAAGGACAAATAAAGAGATTTTTGGTAGCCTACTTATAGTTCACATTGGGCATGGAAAGACTGGAGGCAAATAATAATGATTCGTACAGCTGAGCATAGTTTAAAAGGCACTGAATTAGCTCATGTGTCACATGAAAATGGACCTTTATTGACAGAATCTTGGTCTAATGCATAGCCGTGGTAAAGAAGGTTAATAGAAAACTGGCTTATCACACGTAAAGGATATTAAACATTGTTGCATGATGCTACAAAACCCCAGTGAAACCTCATTTGAATGCTGGCATCCTATTTTGGCCAGCTTATTTGAAGACAGACAGAATTAGGTTGGTGAGAGAGTACAGCATGAGAAACAAAGATGATGAATGGGGAAACAGGGCTTAAATATCAAAAGGAAAAAAAAAGTAGGATTTATTTAGTCTGTAGAAAAGATGATTAAGAGGAGACATGGTTGAAGTATTTATAATAGCCATGGGTTATAAAAATTAAGCTCAGTGACTCATTTTTACATTGTTGGGCAGACCAGAACTGAAGGTGACAAGGGTAAAAGGGAATAGATGCAGGACAAATTTAATGATACACTTCAGGGAAAGAAGAGAAAATAAGTGAAAGGATGTTTCATGACTATATTTAAACAAAAGCTAGGTGACTGTTTAGGATCTGTACTGGGGAATAACCACTTAATGTGGGCAAAGTTTCTAGGGAGCATCGTTTAATAGCTGAGACACGTTTCTATACATGCACAGGATAAGAGCATCTGCAGCAATTTTAAAAATCCTACTTGAAAAAGGTTAAGAGTTTACCTAATATCAAACAGCAACAAACAAAAGCATTTACTGCTACTCCTTCATAGTGAAGATGCAAATAACTAACATATTACTTCTTTTACAGTACTCTTCTTTCAAGTATTTACAAACAGTTCACAGAAATGTCCCAGTAATCCAGCAAGGATTATCTAAAAAGTAAGGCTGAAATTAATAAAATGATTGCCCTAAAGTTACAGAGCTACAGACTGTCAGCCAGGACCAGAAACGGGAGCCATACCCTGCTCTCCACACACAAACTTTAATGAATTATTTACTTTTCTTTACTATCATAAAGGGGGTAGCTTTATTGCTTTACTCTTAAGGTGAACTTAATTATCCTACAGCAACTCAGTACTGTCCTCCCCAGCACTCTGTTTTTTTAACAAGCCTTCTACACTGTCCATACATTCAAGACAGGCACTGATTTATAACATGCCTATGTATCAGCTTAAAAAAAACTTGACTAAACACAAATTAGGAGATAAAATTAAACAAACAAACAAACCTAACAAACAAACAACACCACCCCCCCCCCCAAACAATGAAAAACTAACTCCAACAAAACAAGATCTCACTGGATTCTAGACTAAGTAGAGATACCAAAATATCTAGAAAACACTGACTAAGACCCCCAAAACAAATCATATACACTTCCTCCTCACAACTCCTTGGTACTTATACAGATGTGGTTTTTTTTTTTCAGCTATTTTCTGTTTCTGTAAGTTTCCCATTAAAAACAAACCAACCAACCAAACAAAAAACAAACACCAAAAAGCGCACACAAACACACACACAAACCCCATACCAACAACAGAAACGCACAAAAAACCACCAAAAAGCAAAACAAACCAACCAACCACCAAGAACCAAAGCCTCGGGAAGCTATAGGCATGACTGATTTCAACATGACTCTGTACAGCAGCTACTGTTGCCTCATGCTGTTTAAGATCAGGATGGTTCCTCCAGCCCATGCTCACCTGTGGAACTCTACATCTTTCTCTTTGACATTTCAAATACACAAACAATAAAAGGTGCAATTTGCTTTCACTGAGATTTTCACAGAAGTTTCAAGAGCTGGAAAAATGAACCATAATGACTCATGAAGTCACAGATGACCTGGGAAACTGCTACATAGGAAAAATAGACCCTTAAAAGTAATTTTCACACTCTGGGGTGTAACTACCCTGCATCAGGAGTTCCACAGCAGTTTTGAAGGGATTAAAACAAAGAACAGCCCTCCACAACTGAGCCAGCTAAAAGTTTAATTAAATACAATTGCTTGCTGTGCTTCCCTTCCCCAAACAGCCTCATGCATATTCAACACTGTAATTACAGCAGTAAAAAACTCCACGACTAATTATGCTGTGCTTCTCATCCTCTATATGCTTGGAATTTTTTACATAATTACTACTGAAATTAATTGCTAGTTAGTTAATTTTTGCACTTTGTCCTTTCAAGCTTAATTGAAAATTAAAATTTTTCAACCCAAGTCATTCTTGTAAGCATGGTGCTTTTACCTCAGATGGTGCCATACACCCAAATGTTCTTTGTAGTAATGCAGCATAAGAGTACTAGGAATGTAGCATAGATGAGTACTGTAAATTTTCTTTAAAATAAGAGAGTGGTGCCCTAATGTAAATTTACTATTTTCTCACTAGTTAGTTGTATGCTCTTCAAAGAACATTCAACCTGCCTGCTCCCACTTGGCACCTCATGCAGTACATCAGCACGTCATCCCCTGAGACACAGGCTACTCCATCAGTACCACAGTTACCTCAGATCAAGTTCAACCCTGAAATTTTCTTTGACTGTGGTTCAAACATTCTGTCTAATATTTCAAGGGTGACTAATGATTTTGGATGCTTAGTTCTACAATGGATTTTGAAAAAAGTAACAAAAACATTTCTTCCCATGAGACATGAGAGAAGAGGAAGAATCAAATAGGAAAGTGAAATTTTGACTTGGCCTAGAAAAATAATTGCCTTAAAAATTTTGACTTCATTTAGAAACTCATTGCTCAGGATTACATGCTGTGCATTGCAAGCTTTTAAACCAACAGGTCAACAGGTTTCCTCATTTACTAGAGTAGTCCACTTCAATTGTACACGTGATGTTTTATTGATTTGGAATATGCTTTTTTTGACAGACACTGTACCGTGTAAAAATCTTGCTGTCTACTAAAAACCATCTAAACTCCATGCTGTGACAGCTGGTGCACAATGCAGAAGCCCTGGATGGATGCCCCAGCAGTTCTCAGAACACAGCTGGTACTCAAACAGGACCACTAACATGTCTCAGCATTTCAGAGGCTCACAGCACATAGCCCCACTTAAATCAACTAGAGAGTTTATTTTCATTTAAACCCCTATGCTTTGTGCCTTATAATAATAGCAATATTAGCTTTTCAGCCCTTTAAAATAATTCATTATTAAATCAAAACAACAACAACAACAACAACATCATCAACTCGTCTGTATTTTAAAAACCTCTTCTAGCTTATCTTTGAAGCTTCAGTCTTGCTGGGTTTAATCAATTTTAACTTTTTTTCATGTCAAGAAAAATTGTCTAATCACCTGGTAGATTTTCAGAGGCATGAAAGAAGTTTGCAAACAGAACACTTGTTACTTAACTCACTGGGTACTTTTTCTCTTGCACTCTTCCAAGGCTTCACTACAAGAACCAGAGAGTGTGAGCTGCAATGATGCAAGGTGGATAGTTTACAGGCTGACTCCTTCAGAAAAGGCTGACTTCTCAAAAGCATGGCTTTTACTTAGCAACCACTCCATAAGCAAGATGACATCGCTACATTGAGGGAATAAACCAAGTTTATCAATTTTGCAAAAATTCCTGTGACTCCAATAAGGCACGTGATCTATCCACAATAAATTTGTCTCAAAAAATCCACAGCATGGGCCTGTCAGGAAAGGAATCATTACCACTAAGTTTTCTTCCAGTTATCTAGAGGGAAGACTGGTGCCTCCATAAAGCAAAAGGCTGAAGAGGAGCAACTCAGATATGGTGCAATGCCAGTAAACAAGCTCCAAAAGACTGGTAAGAGCAACTACATCTGGAAAAAGTCCAGAATGTTTCAAAATCTTGTTGCAGCAAAAATCAGATCCCCAGACAATTAATCCCATCCCCTTTGCTGGAAACTACTCTTTAAAAGCATGAGACAATAGTGCTAAAGGCTTGAGCAATACAGAGTGTATGACAGTTAAAGCTTTCTTGGACTACATCTACAGAGAGACACAGAATAGGACTTTCATCAAGTCAAGACAGGGTGTGCATCATAATCACCAGAGTGGCTATTACAAGGAAGGTGGAAACTTAATAGCCAAGAGAATTCCTCATTTCACTACTCCTCAGTGAAGAGCCAATAGCGAGTTCCCAGGGTAGATGGGGAGTAATTAAAAAGAAAAAGCATTGAAAGTCAAGAGCCCAAGAATGCCAAAAAAGCACTTTCACTAAGTGTTGTAAAGACCTATGATTAGTGATCCTTTACCAGTAAAGCAAATGAACACAGTATTTGTTCTGTCTCAGTAGCTTAAGAGCTGCTGGACCTGTGAGCCACATGTGTATGAACTAGGAGGTTCTGAATAAACTAGACTCGTATTGTCAGAAAACAATGATTTCTGCTTTACAGGTTACTTGCAATTCAGTGGGGAAAAATCCCTACTTGTTTATCATGTCCAATTTAAAAAGTGGTTTAAAACAAATTCATTTGCATACTTCCATGGACTGACTATAGTTAATTAGTTCTAATCACACAAAATGCAAGGATTTTGAAAGAAGTTGAAAATTTTCATAACCAAAGAATTTTTTTTCTTCACTCTGCTAATGGCTAGCAATAGTATTACACAGATATATACACACACACAAAAATACTATGAATAGTGTGAAATTCTTCAAGTTCTTAAGTCTTCCGTAAAACTTTAAGTTTTTGTCTTTCTCTGAATCTTTCATCTGACTGAAGTCTTCTGTGCTCTTATCTGAAACTTGGAAAACGCCTGCTAGGAACATTCCAGGCTAGTGCACATTTCCTAAGGATTTCTCCATGCACACCTACATTCTATACTAAAAACCATTTTTAAAACCTAAAAAGAAAAAAAAAGCCCATCAGATTTTGTTGGTCTTGCAAATGTTGACTGTCATCTCAACTACTCCACCATAAAATACTTCTGCTTTAATTAAATATCAAATCGGTCAAGTCGGCCTGCAGATTTAATTACTGCTGCAGTTTTAAATGAGCTTGTTTCCCCTTGAAACCAGTGAAGGTTAGCAGGATGACCTCAGTCTAATGGAAAATCCTCAGTCTAGCAAGACACTGGACACAGAAATTTGTCCCTTATGGCCCAGTTTAAATAGCATTCCCTGTAATACAATGCTTACAAAGAAGTACTGGTTTAACAAGTTTAATCCAAACATACCTGAGGTCTGTGGCAGATGAACGCTTGATGGAAATAAATGAACTGGACCATTAGAGGGAAATGGCCTATTCAGCCTTAACTTTGTCAGCTCATTGAGAGTGGACCTGATGTCAGAACTCCCTAAACATCTTCAGATTTGATTGATATTTTTCTCCTCTGACTCATTGTTCTCACCAACCCTTTCACTCAGCCACCACAGTATAGGAGCCAGGGGTCAGGTCACTCAAGTGATGCAGTCAGAGCTCTCATAGGGGAACAATGGGCAGTACAGGAAAGGGCAAAGAAAAGAGGAGATCTTGGAAACAGCTTTGAGCCAGAAGTGAGAGTGAAAATGACTGAATGACAGAAGTGTCTTTTAGGCCACACAGTGTTGTTATGAAGTGTTCCCCATCAAACACCGAGAATGAAGATCATCACCTTGAGTGAAGTCTCTGCAGAACTTCCTCTTCACATCAAGGGTTTAGAAGAGACCAAGTGCACACCCAATATGATGATGGAAAGAACTTCTGTTCTGAGGTATGTCCTCAAGGGACTTGTAGGCTAGCTCTCAGCAATCTGAAACCCACCTCACTGATCTCCAGTCCTCTGTGGAGGAAAAATCTACGTATATCTTCATTCTTTTTTCTTCACTGATTGTGGACCAAGATTATCAAAAGGCTACATGTCAAGTAGAGACAGTGATTCTGGTTCTGGGCAACACCTAAGAAATGAAAGCAATTACTTGCTTAATGATACCTGAGTAGCTGAACACAGGCCAAAGCTGTTTTAGTAAGAGGTAACTGCAGGCATTTAGATTTATTCAAAAACCATCCGTATTCAGTGAAAAGCAACTGGCAGCTGAGAAGGTACTTAGTAATACAGTCTTGCATTTAAAAATTGCAGATGTTCCCGAGTATCTTTATAACCCTACTCTAATACTCTGTCTAGACAAAAAACTCATAGAATATATAACATAAGACACTTTCTACATCCTCTATGGGGATTAACCAATAAATCAGGTTTGAAGACTCAGAAAAAGTGCATCCTTTTGAAAGTGACTTGCCAAATTTCAGCAAAGGAAAGGTTTTCTGCCCTTGGGAATAAAACCATGACATTTTAAGGATGAGTAGCTAGAGACCATAACCAACAAAATAATTAAGCCATTACTGAAGTAACAGGATCTGTAGAGATGGACAAAACAGTGGCAATTTCTGTGCTGCACACCCTCTTTTCACTACTGCATCTTACACAAAGACTGCAAACTTGACACTCATTGTACAGCACAAATATTACGCGTGTTCCTCACTGCGTGCTAATTCCACAACGGAAATGCAGCATTTAACACAAAAGCAGCATTCTGCTGTTCTCCTTCACCAGCATTTGATCGTAAAGCAAACTGGGGTTCTGTGATCTCACTTGCTTGAAGGAAGTTCAAATCCATATTCTTTTATCTCCCCAAAGTTACTGATCCTACCCAGGCAGCAGGTTACAGTCTTGCAATTAGGGAGTTCACCTGAGAAACAGGAGGTGGCAATTCAGGGCTCCTGTCCAAGTTCTGCTTACATTTTTCTATACAGTGCAACCATAAAAACATAAGCTATACTTAAGGAGAATGAAATACAGAGCTGCCATTTTTGCAGCATCCTTCCTCTTTCTACCCTTTACCAGCCCAAGGACTCTTAAACTGTCAAAAACAATGAAAAGAAAAACATACCCCACCCCCCTAAAAAGACACAACACAAAATACCCAAAGCCTACCAACCAAAAAACAAACCCCAAACAAAACAGAGAAGGAGGAAGAGTGTGTTTTCACCCAAATAGCCTGAAGCTGTACAGTACAGATAATGGGTCTCTCTTAAGGTGTTTCTATTTTTAATCACTTTAGAATAAGGGCAGCAAAGCGCCTTCCTTGTCAGTAGCAGATGAAAGGGAATAGCAACTTCATCATGGGTCTTTCTGAGCCGAGTGGATGCAAATATTACAATTCGGGTGGAATTTAATCCTGTTTGTGTGTATGAGTCCTCTACCTTGGAAGTCTTTGGTAAATGATCTTCTGCTGAGAGGATCCCAATCAGATATAGGAGTGAAATTAAAGCCAAACTGCTTTGCCCTGCCCCACACGGAAGCAGACAGAACACTTCAACTGCATTAATCCAGGTCTACGTTTTTGACCACTTGTCACACCTCCATGGTAGAGATCTTTCAAGCATGCATCCTTCTAATTTCTGTTGTATCCATCGTTACCATTAGCGTCGTTCTAAACTATGGTGGATGGATTATCAGGAATCTTTCTTTCCTGTCTTTGGCATAGTTTCTTTGCTGAAACTAAATGTAATTAATCATTTGCTTACTAGTTGCTTGCTGTTTCACTGCTGACTGAATATAAAGTTTCACTTAATGAACTGGACATCCTTATTTAACTATCCTTTATAATGCACTGCATTTTTAATAATGGGCTGAATGAAAAAAAAAACCAAACTGCATTACATCACCCAAGGCCAATAAGGGAAATTTCCCTTAATCTGAAGCTTAACAGACCAACTTAATCTGTTCTATTTACTTACACTGGGTGAATGCATGCCACAAAGCCTAAGCATTTGCCATGGCAATACTTTCAGTGCTAGGTTTTCTGGCATGTGATGAACTTTTCAAATACTATATGCAAATTTCTTCTTTGCCAGCAGAGGAAGGCTCCTATTCATTCACCCATTGTATACTGTGCATTTTTAGCAGTACAAGGGGTCACTTCAATAAACCCTAACCCAGACTGAATTCTACAAAAATAGTCCAAGGCTCTGACTTTCTCCTAAAATACAAATACATCTTCCTTACTATTGGTTCTTGATAACTTATAGCAAACCAGGTAACTTGGAGTTCTCCTTTCACCCCTTCTTGCTTCACAGAAAAATCAATTAGTTTCTTCCTACTGGATCCAAAGTTTCTCATGCTTTAAGTGTAACTCCAACAAACTCCCAATCATTAAAATGTCCAAGAAAGATGCAAGCAAATGCTTTTCCCCATTCAAAAGAATATTCCAACCTACGCTGAAAAGCAGGAAACAAGACACAGACTTATGCTTTTTAAGCCACAATTTGTCCATGGATGATGCCTGTGGTTCTGTATTGCAAGCATTTTGGCAGAAAAAAAAAAAACCAACATGCCAGGCACTCTATTCTCCAGTAATATATGCACATACATATAAAAAAAGAGTGCATCTGTCAAGACTGGATTAATTATCATGTTTGATTGCTCTGGTCAAACAATTAACCTGCTTTGCTGATTAAAAAAAAGGGACATTCCCCCACCCACTTCTAGCTAATACAGTCTTTTCAGTCAATGAAAAAACACGTTCTTTTGTGGGACACCCAGAGTTGTGTGTCCAGGTTTGCTGTTCTACCTCGAGGCTATACTATGCACATCTTAAATCATACAGCATTTAAGCTAAAATTAAATTTAACATTAAATTTATGATCCTGTTGGTTTTTAAAAGCTAATGATATGTGCTACTTAAAGCAAACTGCAAGCCCAGTGGGAGGAATTTTAATTAATACAGTTTGTTCAAAGAAAAACAAATGCAATTCCCCCTCATCTGTCAGCCAGCTGTACTGCAACCTGAATGCATGGAACACAGAACAATAAAGCAATGCTGTAAGAAAATGAGACAGAATTGGGACTTGACAAAGAACAGCAAGAATATAAGTCAACTTCAGCAATATCAGGCAGGAAGATTTGAGTTTTATAACATCTACTGCTTAAGAAACACAAATTTTCAGCATCTGCTCCGACTTCTGGTTTATCATTCCTAGCAGAGATTAGCAAGACAATTCTGAAATCATCTCTCCCAAGGAGAGCTCTTCAATTGTACTGAACAGTTCTCTACATTGAGAGGAGAAAAAGCATGGTAGCAAATAGGGGAAAGAACAAAGGAAAGAGTTTGCACATCAGAATTGGCCATGGGAATTTTACCACAGCCCCCAAAGACATACGAACACTAATCAGAGGCCTCCAATTAGCCACTAATCTGATATTGATTTTATCTAATTTACAGCAGATTAATTACTACAATACCAGATGACGTACTACACTTTCAAAATAGAGTATGTTGTATTGAGATCAGGTCCTTAACATTTTTACAATACTACTATTGATTCCCCTAGGGCAAACAGTCTTAGAGAATTCATCTCAGTAGCATCTACAAAGCAATTTAAACTACTTAGGCATTCCTTTCCCTTAAAAAAAAAAAAAAAAACAACCAACCAACCAAACAAAAAAACTCAAGACTGATTGACAAGTTCTCACAACAAATACTGTCACACTTGGTAAGTTTCACACTCCAATATTAGCACTGAACTTCAAGCACTTGCTGAAGCTTGAAATGACAGACTATTCCTTTTTCAGACTGATGCAAAAGTAAATTTATTAACATACTGATACTTAATGTGTGGTTGATAGTAAGACAGCCTTCATCTGAATATGATCTCAATCATGTAGACTACAGGTTTGATAACAGTTAGGACATGGGGATGAGAACAGATATCCTCTGGCAGAAATCAATCCAGATAGAAGGGAAGCAGTCTCTTCCCTTCCTGCTGAGATCAAATGATCCAAGAGCCATCAATTGAATATTTAAGTTGAGGTATATATATGTATGGCTGAGTTTAACTTACCATGCCAGTAGTCATGTGTTATCGGTCGTGTCTTCACACAAAAAAGCCTACACAGCTCCATTTTCCTTTACCTCTGGGCTCCATTTTGCAATGCTCAGTACTTGCTTCAATTGTAAGATGATCAATACTTAATTTTTTGAAAAATAAGTAAAAGATTCAAACAGTTCTTCTTTACATGTTATATACAGCCTATGAGCGGAGTGACTGCAAGAAAAGTAACATCAAAATCCTTCCTCTTAGCACATTTCTCCTCAAAATGCAGCAACTGCCAGTGTGAGTGCTTCTTCCAGTTGTGTTAAAAGGAAATTAAAACTGGTGGGTAATGACATACACTGCTGATCTACTTACAGAGAAAATTACTCAAGATCTGGCATTCCCCAAATTTTAAATAATTTCCCCTCCCAGGCCCTTAGTCTCTTGCCCCCCCCCCCCCCCCCCCCCCCACCCAACCCCCCCACGCCCCCCAACCCCCCCACCCCCCCCCCC
>JANHGN010021840.1:23000-49517 GCA_024605025.1 Megaceryle maxima | reverse complement strand
GTGAAGGACATACACTGCTGCTCTACTTACAGAGAAAATTACTCAAGATCTGGGATGCCCCAAATTTTAAATAATGTCCCCTCCCAGGCCCTTAGTCTCTTGGCCCGTCCCCCCCCCCCCCAACATGAAATGAATGTAATTTATGCAAGTCCCCAGATTTCTCTTGGTACAAAACTCAAACTCCCAAGATACTCTTTTTCAAGCAAAAAAGTAGCTTTAAGATCATATGACCCAGAAGGGCTGATAATGGCATCCACCAGCATCCAACCAAGTAAGTAAAAAACCGCTTGTCACCACCAGATCATCCCCTTGGAGCTGATTACTGCATTGATCCAATTTTTGCTTACCTTAGTATTACAGAGCTATGTACTGAAGCTCTGTGGTGAATCATATTCATTTGAAAGTGTGTCCACTATGAGGAAATGCAGTAATAGGTAACTGCTTTAGTGTTCACTGAGTATAAATTTTAGTAATTATTCCAGATTCTACTCTTGGCCTCTTCTATTAAAAAAAAACCAAACCCCTAAATAATAATAAAATAAAAATCACACCCTTTAAAGTAACAGTGTTGTCATCTCGCACAACATCCTGGCCCCATTTGCTGGATTTTCAGCTTGATTAGTCTGATCTTTGAACTGATGATTTGAAGTGGTAGAGACTGTATTTCCACACATCTATCTACAAAAGAATTATTGAGATCTTTTAAATCTGGGTAACTTGAGGACAATTTCACTTACTTATCCAAAGAAATTGAAAAGAAGCAGCCTAGTGAGCAGCACTGAATACAGAATTCACACCAATGAGCTGTGCATCCCCAAATAATGTTTTATATGATGCGAGCTTTATATTAATTCTTTTTAGTATGTACAGAAATATATGAAATTCAGAATTGTCTTTAGAAGAGAAAATGGCTTCTATTTTTAACTGTTTAGAAGTATCCTTTCAGACTCAAACCCTTTTGGAATTGCCAAAACAAAACACCGTCTTCTCACATATGGATAAGAAAATTAACAAACAAGAGCTGTTGAGTTGAAGGAAGACAAGAGCATTTTCATACACATACAGGCTTCAGATCATCACAAAAAATCAAGAACCAACGAGTCTTATCCCTAGTACCTCTACAGGATTTGCATTATCCCCAAACTCCATGGGGCTTGCATGTTGTAACTTCAGGGGAACAGAGGCCAACACGTACACAAACCATGCAAACACGATCATTATGAAGATGCTAACAAATAAATCATTTTCCAAGGAAAAAAAAAAAAACCTCTGTAGAACAGCAGATGCTTCTTCCTGCTGTTAATTAGTAACAGTGAAAAGCCTCCCCCTCCCCTATAATAAAACAAAAGCCATTTTACCAAATGAAAAAAACCTCAGTGCCTTCCCTGTGCTACACCTCATGCTTACTTCGTGGTTTGGTCTTCATCATTGATTTACAGCTAAAAATCCTCTCTTTCTACATCATTTATTTCTAAGAGCTGCCCTGAATGAGCATAAATTTAGCTCTTCAAGAGCAGTGCTGTGAAAGTGCTCTTAACTACTTGCATTGGTTTAGGTATTTTTCTCTTCCTGATGAGTAGTGGATTTGATTAATAAAGGCAGTCTTTCAAAGAACTAAAATCTGCCTAATACATAACAAGCTTAATTAAAAAGCCTCCATAAAATCATAAAGACCTAATTGGAAGCAGACTGTAACATACCTAGACTCATTAGAAGTATAGGCCAAGACTAGAAAAAGGCTACCTAAGCCCTTTATCCTCTCAAGGGAGACAAATTATGAAAAACAATCAAACAAAAAAACAAAACACAAGACCCAAGAACAAGGGACAAGCAATAAACTTCCCTTCATTATTTACTTGCACAGCAGAAGCAAGAGTCACTTAATTATGTTTTGATATTTTTACACTTTTATTTACTGATTGCTTTCAAATGAAAGTGTATAAATATGAAAAGGGAGAAGTGAATATAGGTTCTCATATTTTGCTAGATAAGAGCAGAAAGCATTTGATAGAGAGATTTAGAGGTCAATGTGAGTATTTTGAGATCAGAATGTGAACGCTTATTTGTAAATATCCTCTGCATTGTCCCTGCATTATTTGTTTTCATACAGCTCTGAAGTGTTAACATCTAGAAATTCAGAGGTGAAATGGGTCTTCTGTATTAAGACTGCCTTCTCGCTGCTCAAGAGGATTAAGAAGGGATGAAAGAATCTTGCTAAAAAACAAAGATAAAAAGGCTAGAATCAGACTGTATTGATCAGAAGGGGAAGTACATTTCTTTTTTTTTTGTTGTTGCACTTCAAATTGCTTAGAGATACAAGCATTTTCCACGTACAGAAGGATGTTCATGTCACCTGTCAGGCAGCAGTTCTGCTAGCATTTTAGGTAACAAAGCTTCAACTTCTTTTGGGAAATTCCACATACACAAGCTCCATGTTCCCAGTGAAATATTCTATTAGGAGAAACACATTTTGAATCAAATCACAAAAAATGCAGCAGAATCCACTCAGAATCACCCTACTCCAAAACACTTCGTTGTCAGTGCCCCGGGGAACTCTCAACCCTTCCAAAGGCACATCCAAAGGAGAAATGCTTTCCCAACTTCTTCTGGAACAGTGTTTTCAGTGAACTTGTGACAGAATGTTTCTTCCTTGATGGATACTAGAAGACAAAACACTAATGCTCAGATGGTTAGTCCACTGAAATGCATCTGAAGACTGTGTTTTACGACCACAGGCACAAACTCATTTGTAAATAAATGTATTTTTGTCACGTCCTAGAAGCCTTGCTCTGTTTAG
Organism: Megaceryle maxima; assembly: GCA_024605025.1. Classification (NCBI taxonomy): domain Eukaryota; kingdom Metazoa; phylum Chordata; class Aves; order Coraciiformes; family Cerylidae; genus Megaceryle; species Megaceryle maxima. The sequence goes on along the minus strand of JANHGN010021840.1, from coordinate 46,720 downwards.
ATAGCAATTTCATGCTTTGCAGCTTGTGTAGATAATACAAAACACCCTGCTAAAAGCAAAGATAGGATCTTTCAGCAAATAGGTAACCTACTGCAAGTTTTGGATATCACATTAAGGTGCAAACATTATCCAAACACCATGATGTGAAGATTTTTGTCTCTGTTGGCATGCGACCGACTGACTACATACAACAGAACTTTTGAAGTTTTTGGGTGGGGATTTTTGTTTTTTGTTTTTTTTGTGATTACCTGAAATTATAACTAATTTGTCAAGCTTAAATTAAGCAAATGATTCCCATCTCCTGTAAAACTTGTAAGAGTCTTTAAGAAGAGAGATTAACTTATTTTCATATATATGCTGTCAAAAATAAATAAGCCATGATGGAAGCATTAAGAGCTGTTCAGTATAAGAAAATCTCAGGAATGAAAAGAACAAAACTGTTTTCTACCAGTGTATCAGTTTGACAATTAAAAATTATTTTTGCTGCCTTTTGGTAACACTGTAAATCAAATAATGCACCTGTTAAGTGCTCATGATCAGATGATTACAGTGTGTGTTTATTGCCCATCATCCCTCTCTGGGCAATCTGGAAAGCAGTGAGAATAGAATCACTGAATTATTGAGGCTGGAAAAGACCTGAGATCATCGGGTCCAGCCTATGATCTAACACCACGACATCAGCTAAATCAAGCCACTAAGTGCAGCATCCAATCTTTGCTTAAACACCTCCAGGGATAGCAACTCCACCACCTCCCTGGGCAGTCATTCCAGTGTCTTATCACCCTTTCTGTGAGGAAGTGCTGCCTGATATTCAGCCTAAACCTCCCCCGGTGCAGCTTCAAGCCCTGGCCTCTCATCCTGTCACCAGTTGCCTGGGAGAAAAGCCCAACCCCCACCTGACTACAACTTCCCTTCAGGTAGTTGTAGAGAGTGATGAGGTCCCCCCTGAGTCTCCTCTTCTCCAGGCTGAACAACCCCAGCTCCCTCAGCCTCTCCTCATCAGACTTTCCCTCCAGTCCCTTCACCAGTCTCATCTCTCTCCTCTGGACCCGCTCCAGCACCACAATGTCCTTCTGGAAGTGAGGGGCCCAGAACTGCACTCAGTACTCGAGGTGAGGCCTCACCAGGGTTGAGTACAGGGGCAGAATCACACCCCTAGTCCTGCTGGCAACATCCTTAAACATTAAACCCCAGGACTCAACCCCACTTCTTTAGAACACGCGGGTGTTACACACATGTCAAACACCACTACGGCCAGAGTCTTTCAAAGATCAAGTGAAAATCTGCTGATGACAGGCAGCAGATGGATTAACTTTGAAAGTGAAGCTCGCCTCCTAAAGATGGATCAAACACCAGAATGCTGTAGTGGTAATGGAACTGGCAGTATACTGGTAGGTATAGTGGAATGTAGTGGTAATTCCCCTGCGTGGTAGATGGGGCAAAGGCCATCGTTTGCTTTTGCTGGCTTCCAGCACTGCATGAATACTGAACAAGCATAGCAGCACAAGGACTAAGAGACACTATTAAATCTGGAGGATCCTTCCTTCAACAAACAGCGAAAAACACCAAGCAAGCATGAGTCAATCCTAGGACACACTTTTTGGTGTCTTAGCATAATGTTAAAAATGATTAGGGTCAGGGCAGTCCACTAGACCTGTAACTCTTATTACCTAAGATAGAATCTTAAGTAAGCAACCAACATACATAGTTTATATAATCTCCTTGGGAGATGAGGAAGTATTACTGCTATTTTAAAAATTGAGGAAAAAAAGTGATTAGAGACACAAACTTGGTCCAAGTCACACAGCAGGATCACAGATCATCAAGGAACTGCATTCAATCTCTCCATTCTTTGATTAGGATGGCTCAGGTGCCAAGGACGCTTGCTTTGATCTTTACCTTTATGATCTCTGGTGACAATTAGGGTATGCCAAGAAGCCTACAGACGTATCATCCCTATATTTATACTCTAGCTACAGTAACGGAAAAGTATTTTTAAAAATAAAAAACAACATCAACTTGCAAAGTCAGTTCCTCCTATCAATACTGAAGAGTTCAACAGCAAGGAATTATCTCCACACGTTCAGCAAGCACTCCAAGCTGCGCTGTCAAACACGTGATGAAATGTCCAACCCCCTCCAGCCAGCTCTGTTCCTGTTTAGAAGGATCATTCATCAAGCTAAGCTCCACGGATACTCCTAGCAAATGCTCATTCTCAAGAAAGAGGCTCTATTATAGGGGAATTATTGGAATCATTATAATATCAATACAACAGCCTATTAAGATGACAAGAATTGTCCCTGATACACTGCTACCAAGTCTGTCAATTCCACAATGTGCCACGCTAGCAGCAGTTGGGATGTTCTCGCTGACTTTGCAATTGGCCTATACCACAAACCACAATAAATTCTGAAGTCATCATGGACTGGAGAATTTAAGATAAATAATACATTAAAATATCCTTCTTTACATCTCTAAAAATTAAGAGAGCCCCTGTTTTCAGGTGAGGAGGTCTATTTCAGCTCAGGATAGTAGTAAAGGAAGTGAGTGTCTGGTCACCTATGGAGCTTCAAAGCCCTTCCTGGATTAGGTGCATTCTGTCAAGCCACTGCATCCCCAGCACAAGTCCTAGGGCCACAGACTGTAATCGGACAATCAAAAAAATCCTGGGCCACGTTACACAGAGTGGTAGTTGGGTTAAGAAATATATTAAAAATAAGTGACTGTCTCTGAAGATTTTGTGCTGGAGAGGTATCATCCATCTTCCCGCAGCTGACCTAAACCCACTGTTGTGGCTAACAACAAAAACATTTGTTAAACCTGTACTGCTGGTTGATAACAACAGCGTACAACCACAGAATTAACAATTCCAGCATCAACATCTCAGACTGCTCCCCTACTCTGACACATGGCAGTTTGAGAGAAGACAGTATTGATCATCCATGCATCATCCGTAGGCATGCAATTTAATTACCTGGGGCTGAAAAACAGGGGGGGTTGTATGTATGGGTATTTTAGAGGTTTGTTTGTTTTTCTAGCTACTAGCTACTTTTAGAATTTCTACTATAGTTCAGAAAAAATATTACTCCCATCAGGCAACAAAAGAAACAGAGGGTACAGAAACAATCAGAGCCACAGCATTTGCATAGCTTGTCATCCCAAAGTATGCAAAGAATTCATAGTGTCAAAGGATGCAGACACAACAAGCTGAATGCAAACCTGATATGGTGCCAGAAAAAGAAAAAAAGACTGAAAAGAAAATATTTGACAGTACATCCTATGGATCATTAACAATGTCTAAAAATATCCTTGGTCAGCAGCTTTCCTTGACACAAATGATCCATTTGGAAAGGCAAGTTAGCTTCCCACTAAATCCTGATCAATAAAAAAAATCCACGCGATACGGAATCATCATCTCTTGGCAAGTGAAACAGTCAGTGGTTTGAACATCTGACTAAGCACTGTAGTAGGGGAACCAACAATTAAAGTAGCAGAAAGCTATGAAGGGGAAGTGCAGAGGACAGAAATTTGAAAGATGAGCATTCAAGCTCCATGTCACAGTGTCTCTCATAAGCACTCAATTTACATAGCTGGTTTGAAGTCTCATGTAAAATACATATTTCCTTTGAAAAAAAGTATCTACTTGGCATGCAAGAATCAATCACATGATTACATGTTAATAGACAGTAACAGAATGCTCTGAATGCATCTAATTATAGTAATGGGAACCACAAGGGAAAACATTATCCTCTGGAGTGACAGAGGCAATGGCAAGCTATTCTGATAGGAAATCAAACATATTATTCCAGAGCTTTCTATAGGTAGCCCAGAGAGGAATGAAACCAAACTCAGCATTAATAGCTGAACAGAAACTACAAATATAACTAGCATAACCCTGGCATGGCACAAATACATGAAAGGCTGGTAATTCCCTGCAGAGTGACTAACACACCAGAAAAGCACAATCACAACACAATCTAGAGCTGACTTCTTTATCTGTACTACGGGAGCACAGAAGCTGTTGAAACAGGCCCAAACTTACTCAGTAACGGCTCAAGACGTTTCAACTCTTCCGTGACAGAGGCCATATGGTTGTCATCATAGCAAATTAGACACAACTCTGACATTCAAGTGTGAAGTTTCTCATTTTAAAGGTTCACCTTGAGAAAGATCTAGCTCAATTTGAAAAGGAAAGTGTCTGAAGTGTCCCATTTTCAAGTCATAAAAGTATGATGAAACAGGCATATCTGCAGCTCTGGGGCAAAATATGGGAAGTATTCCAAACATTAGTGCAGCTTTCAAAGCAATTGCTGTACTGGACCAGGAGATAAAAAAATATTTTGAATGTTAAAAACCCCAGTGGTGAGCTGCATATGCATGAACCAGATCACGCAAAATGAAACCACCACCAGTGATGCTCTGGATCTGCTGATCTCTGGAATGCAAGGTCATGCTCACTGCAGAAGATGGGAGGCATTACCACAGAACACACACACTGTAGCTAGTAGCAAGTCTTTGCTGACCATGAAATGCCAATTGGCAAGAAGCCTGTGATGGTTCACTTCTTCAGAATGAAACATCTTCATTGGTATCTGGCTATAAAGGCCAGGAGAACAAAACAGAACTCATTTACATTGCTGGTGTGAGGATGAAGGAAGGTGAAACATCAGTGGACGGATTCACTGTAGGACTAACAGAGTAGCGTTCAATCTAGACTATGCCATAAAGCAACTATGGAGACTGTGTTTAGAGAGTAATCCTCAAGTTGATGCATTTCACTCAAAGCTTGAAAAGGAACAGATTTCCATATTAAAAAACAAAACAAAACAAAACCAACCCAAACAAAATCCCCCAAACATAAAATTGACATTCACTTCTAGCTACACATATCACTTATTAAATATTCTGCTACTATCAATCTACAAGTCTAGTTGTGCTGAGAAACCCCATTCTCCATGTTCTTGTCATAACACAGACTTGCTTGTTCTTGGAGCATATTCCCTTCTATGCATTTTCAACAGCAACACAGCCTCACACACCACACACCTTTTCTCTAGGAAAGCCAGCAATTCAACAGGAGTAATCCACCAAGCTTCAGTGCAATGCATACAATGCAATGTGGGACACTTAGTCTCATCTGGCAAACACCGCTGTTAGACAGTCAGATTTGTTTGGTTTATACTGTCAAGACTCTTTAGAGTCTTGAAGATTAATTATAAATCAAAGCAACATGACTCTCTTTCAACAGAACAGATAGTTCTGCCTAGCTTTTGCAGGATGCATTCCATGCAGTGCTCTAGACACTTATTCTCCTGGCAACTGTTCAAGTTCAGAAAAAAACCCTCCATTTACATAATGAGATTGTGAAATAAACTCCTGGAAACCAAGATTTTCAAAGTTAACAGTCAGCTCTTTGTCAATGCTAATGATGTGCATATTTGTGTGCAAGTGAGTGGGCAACAATTATCTGCAAACCAAAAAAACTGCATTAGCATTAAATTTTGAAATTTTTGTGTCTTGCTTGGGTTGCAGATTTAATTACTTTTTAATACAGGCTTCTTGTCCATTTTCGGGGGGGGGGGGGGGAAAAAAAAAAAAAAAAATTTGAAAAATGAAAAGTTTCCGGAGCATTTTATTGCTTTAGCCAAGTAATTATTTTTAAGCTGTTTTAATGTTTTGAAAGCTTTGTCTCAAGTACTCAAACACCATTTTAAGGAAGCTGTTCATGATATTTATGAATGCAATTGCTACAGCAATTTATTCTCAAGCTATTAGCTCATTGGGTCCCATGAGTCAAACACAGGATTAGGGTAAATGAGTTTCCTGAGATGCCCATGACTGTGAAGAGGAAGAAAGGCAAGAAAAAGCTACTGCAAGCAGTAGAAAGAGGAATTCAGCAAGTTAAGTGCCCACTTTTATCAGGAATGCTGCTGTACCAGCATGCTAGAAGATTCTGCAGTATTCAAGGCCTTATCTCAGCTGCAAACACATGGTCCTGACTGAAATACAGTCCTGTATTTCTACTTTCAATACCTGATTTGCCATTTACTTAGCAGTTTTCACAGGACTCCAATTTCAACTTACCTTCATCTGTGCCCCACTACTCTCAATGCAGTTCCTCTGAGAAGGCACCTAAAACCACCACCACATCACTAAGTGTTCATGAAGAGCCAAGTAGTTTTTCTGCATGAGCTCCCAGAATGCCAGCTTCGCCTTCTAGACTTCTCTGAGCAAGCTGTGGTAATTAATTTGGCTCTGGCCAGTTTGCAAGGAAAAACTGAAGGCAGGACACACCTAACAGAACACAGACTGAACCACCTGAGCTCTGGAAGCCTAGAGGAAGCATTTTTAAAATGTGTATTTATATGCAACCAGGCAAAAGATGCAGTGAAAGAAAAAGAGGGCGCTCGCGTACTTCACTATTTTGGCCAAAGGTTCCCCCTTTCCACCTTGCAGAACTTCCTCTGACAGCTTCTTATGCCTACACACTTATGGATGTAGAAGTTTCTGCATGATGTTCCAGCAGATTTTTCCAGCAAATTATTCTAAGGAAGAGAAACATGTAGGCTGCATAGAGGTAAAAACTAGTAGCACAGAGAGTTGAGGGCTGAAGGGGCAGGTACAGCATCCCCAGCTGTGCTCTGGGAGGGGGCTTGTGCCCACCCCAGCCTTTAGGTAGGTTTTGGTTTATGTTAACATGCTGCCCTATCGTACATGTTCCACACCAGGAACCACGTATGTCTTGCCCCAAGACTTCTCTCTACCTTTTTCCTACAATACTGGGTTCAGTTTTGGGCCACTCACTACAAGGACATTAAGGAGCTCAAACGTGTCCAAAGACAGGCAACAAAGCTAGTCGAGGATCTAGAGCACAAGTCTTGTGAGGAGCAGCTGAAGGACCTGGGGTTGTTCAGCCTGGAGAAAAGGAGGCTGAAGGGAGACCTTGTGCTCAATAACTCCCTGAACAGATGTTGGAGGCAAGTGGGGGTTGGTCTCTCTTCACAGGTAACAAGCGATAGGACAAGAGGAAATGGCCACAAGTTTCATCGGGGAGGTATAGGTGGAGTCCTTGGAGGGATTTAAATCCCATGGAGATGTGGTGCTGAAGGACATGGTTTAGTGGTGGGATTGCTAGTGTTAGGTTAATGCTTGGATTCTATGGTCTTAAAGGTCTTTTTCAACTGAAACAATTTTGTGATGTGGTACTAACTCTTCCAACACTTTCAAATCTGGCTTGTGGGCCTAGCTGCAATAAACTCATCTCATCCGATGTGATGTCCTCAAAGTAAAAAAAAATGTCAGTAGGAAGCTTACACAACTCTGGAGAATGTGACAGCTGCTTGCACATTCAAAGGAATTGTAGAAATGCCACTTTGAAGTCTCACCATGGAAAATATCTTTAAAATATATTAAAGCACTAAAAGGCCCAGAACATTTCCCAAGCTAATTAAGATACTTAACATTGTTTTTAAGCAGAATAAATACTTTCAAGATGCACATAAACTGCTCTGCAAAAGGAACTGACAGAGAAAGCAGTACACATAATGCTCTGAAGAACAATGTCCCTCAAATTGTATTACCTTTTTTCTATAGACTCCTGTTTATAAAGTTATGTTAATTACATCCAGGTTTGAAATGGAAACAAACAAGTCAGTAAGGAGACAGATTTAAGTATGTGGTAAGCTCTGAGAGGTGCTGTTTCAAAGCAATAAAAAAAAAAATCCGTAACTGTTAACTTTCTCTTCTTCCACCTTGCCCAGGAAGGTCTCCTAAATAGATTTGCTTTCTGGACATTTCACACAATACTTGGCAAGTAAAATACGTTTCTGCTTCCTGGAATAATTTTCATGCAGCTTTAAAGTGCCGAAGAAAACAGATGCTGTTGAGCACTTGCTGAGGCTGCAGAAGAGCTGCCCTTCATCCACAGCTGGACACCAGGCACAGTCCCCCCCACAGAGGGGCCTGGCTGCCTCCTGGGCCAGACTGGGAACAAAGGCCTGGACCCTGCTCCCCAATCTGCTTCTTGGCATTTCCATGCTGGCCACTGGAACTGGGTCTTGCTCAAGGGACATGCAAACCAGGGGGAAGCCCCCAAGCTTTTCCCCCCAGGCCCACAAGATACACTTTCAGCCTGAACACTAAATGTAAATTATGTAGGGCAGAAGAAGGGTTTAGAAGATCCAGCAAAAATGGAAATAGGTAATAAATTCAGCTGGATTGAGGATAGATTCATGAGATGTATCAGTCACGGACCATAAGAAACAACTTCAGTCACTTCCATCCACGGAGAGAGAAAGTAGTGCCAAGAAAAATGGAAAAGAATCCTTATTTGATTGTTGTTTTGAATTTCAGAGATCAAAAAAGTCCAAACAGTATAATATATATTGAAAAATGAAGTCATTACATCTACATCCTGTCCTCCTCTGAAATGAAGCACCTATGCAAACATATGAGGCTTTGGGGAGGCAGAAAAACCCACCACCACTAAAATGCAGAGGACAGAAAGAGATCAGGGCAGGTTCAACCACACACAAAATGTCAACAGAAAGGTCGATGTTTAATGATGAAGCCACAACGCAGTGGTTTAATAAGTTCCTAATGACAGAATGCACCTAAATTCAGCTTGATCTAACCACTGGAAAGGTAAGAAGTCCTAAGACAAGCTCAGCACCACATGATCCTACCTCAGGACAAGCAGAATCTTCTTGCAAGAGAATGACTTAGTAAGATTCAGCAGTAACTGGTCTACAAAATCTTAATTAAAATTGCAAACAGGACAGAGCATTTATTAAATGCAGGGTGCATGTTCACTGTACAGAAAGAGCAGAAGCAACACAGTGTCAGGCAGTCTTCACCCAGAAGAGCTGAGAAATCCACTCCCCTATTTGGGAGAACTAAGAACTAGAAAGTTTGCTCTGCATTCAAAACAGAAATGAAAGGTAAAGGTTAGAGTTAATCTGCACCCATAATAAGTGACCCGCACTACAGGCTTGTGGAAACCAGGTAGGGAATGTAATACTTGAAGAGTTTTACTTGGCTTTAGAGCAGAGGTGAAGTTAGAATAGGAAAACTTGTCATGAGAACCACAGATAAAATAATTGCTCAGCAACACCCTTCTGACCTGAGGCCTTGAAATTTACACTGAACAAAGCATGACAGAGTGGTGTTGCACAGTGCAAACGGAATTGTCAAGCCATGGAGATCCTCTTTGAAGCCTCTCACAAAGAGGGAAGTGAAAACAAAGTCTGTGTTATACCTGCTTAAGTCGGTGTCCTTGCAAGGAGGGGAAAGTTTTTCTTGCATTAAATTTTCTTTTGTTCTTCACTAATCCCCTCCTTTAAAAAAAAAAAAAAAAAAAAAAAAAAATTGACTTTACATAAAAAGGATGACCTTTCCAAATATGCCTGAGCACAGAACCTACTAAAAGTTGACCTTACTTGTGCATCTAAAGACACTTTGAGGAAAAAAAAAAAACCCACACCATTGTAGTTTTTGGCTTTCTTGTTGGGACACAGCCATAGCATACACAAGACAGTCACATTCCTCTCTCAATGTGAAAAGGGCAGAGGTGCACATTACCCTCTTCATCACCCTGGCACTCTCACTGCGTAGTAAAAGGAGAAAGGAAGAGAGTAAGGAAAAAAAAAAAAAAAAAAAAAAAAAAAAAAAAAAAAAAAAAAAGAGAGAGAGAGAGAGAGAACACATAGAAGGGGTTTCTTTAGCTTTTTCTAACTGCCCAGGAGAGAGATGGGAGATGTTGCAACTGCAACTCCAGAAGCACCTGTAGCCCCTGGGGAGGAAAGAACTGAAACAAGTTCGAATTTTTTTCCCTTCCCCTCTCTCCCCCCTCTCCTCAATCAGCTCCCACAGCTGAAAAGCTTGGAGCAGGGCACTCCAGATAACTCCCCCCTGCTGCAAACAATAAAGACAGGTAGTTGAAAAGCACCAAAAACCCAGAGATTTTTCTCCGAGGAACCATTCATTCACAGCAGCAAGGAATGCTTCCAGAAAACTGCTGTCAGGCAGTCTGTGCTCAACCCAGCTGCAAAGGCTTCCTCTCCCTCCTCCCTTTAATATACAAGTAGGCAACTTGAACTGGGACAATTCCTGCTCTGCACACTGAAGGCTGTAATGCTGCCTTTGTTACCACGTGCTGTGCGTGGCAGGGGGCTTGCCAAATGGTCGCTTCCAGCTTACACTCCGTAAGTGTACTATTAACCCAGTTCCTGTGGAAACTTCCTCCTCCAGCAGATGTTTAGCTTCTTTCAAGACACAACCTCACCCCCTGGCCGCCACTATAAGAGTTTGGTTCCAGTATCCAATGGGAACATGCTGCAGCCACCACACACACACCTCATATCAAAAGCATCAGGAGACTGCTCCCACCTAGCAAATCACAGGCAGGGAACTGCTAGCAACATCACAGACACTCCTGACAGAGGTTATAAATCAAGGCCATAAAATATAAGCAGTACAAATCATTTGGTAAAATAGGTGGAAATTCCTGCTCTAACAGCTTTAGCACAACTAGAGCAGAAATTGACTCTTTTTTTCTCACCTGATTGTGACTTGTGGACACCATTAAACTCGTAATATTAAACCTCTGCTGAAATGATAATCCTGAAACACACCTTTGCTATGAATGCTGCCAATTGGCAATGTACTCAGAGGGCCGCTATCTGGCGCTCATACCAGAGAGATGTGATCCATCTCAGAGAGCTGGATGGAACAGAAAGGAACGTACACTTGGCCTTCTCAGGGAGATGTACAATTTCTTCTGGCTGTGAGTTTGTATTTGTTTATGTGTTTTAAGCCTAGACCACTTTCTGCTCCTCCAGGGTGACACCAAAATATGAGAATTATGACTGAGTAGGGAAGATTTACCTGAACAGGGAAACAAAGCTTTGTAATATTTTGACTGTAGTTGGTAGACTGAAGTCTGAATATGGGTTAATATATAGTTCCTCTTACAACTACAGAAAAGATGAAAAAAACCCATATGAAGTAAGAGCACGATACAAAAAAACTGAAAAGACAAAGAAACCAGAAAGCAAACAAAGAACAGGAACAAGCAAGGAAAACCCACAACATGGGGAAGCAGGTATTTGACTTAATTTCTTTACAAACAAAGATTTAAACTGAAGACATTTCCAACAAGAGAAAGTAGAGGTGAGGGTGAACCAATGAATGAAAAAGTACCAGAACAGGTTCAGTATAGTTTCTCTACTCAGTATTTACACCAGGCTTTCAGAAAAGACCGACCATACTACTGATGTACAGATAAGAAATGCACAGACCAAAAGCATTCCTGTACCTTCCTGGGAAATTCATTATTCAAAAGTTAACTCATTTCACAGAGTTTTTCCACGTTGCTTGTTTTCCACTTCAGTTAGGCCATATAGCTTGCACAGGCATAATGCTGAAATCTCTCTTCAATATGTAGGCTCAAGATACCACTCCTGTGCATTTCCTCAGGCACCTCCAGCCAACTCTCCTTCACATACGGAGTCTTGAATTACACCCAGCTTGGACAGGAAGGTACTCTTTGGATATTTTCTTGCAATTATCAGTCATGACTAGAATCTGATCTCTCATGGCTGCCAACTAATTATCAACTCTCTTGGATTTATATATCAAGAGGTAGTGGAAAATGCAGACTGGAAAACAAGGGAAAGACCAGCAGTGGCTTCTGCAAGTACTCAGTGATTCAATCACACTTGTGTTGCAAGCTCAACAGAAAGAGCAAGAATTTGGGCTCAGTAATGTAAACCTTGGCAGCTGATTCATCACAAAACTGATTGCAGAAGGTTATCACCATCTCAGTCAATTATACAAGCTGGCTACCACACAATAGCAAGTGACAAGATTACAGTCAAGTGATTCTTTAATAAAATAAACCTGTTTTTTTTTTTTGTTTGTTTGTTGTTTTTTTTTTAAAGTAGGAGTATGGCTTAACCCCCTACCTATGATCTCCACCCCCTATTTGCAAGCCAGACTCTACTCATTGCCACCATGTCTCAGTTTTTTAACCCAACAGCTGTTTCAATCCTCTCACACCTGCTGTGGCCACCCCACTGTCTGAGCCCACCTCTGAAGAACCTCTCCATCTAACCAGTCACCAGCATACCTGTTCCAATCTGGTCAGACAAATTTGGCTTTAATAGCAAGGAAAAACAACATTAAAAAATTCAGCCTGGAATTCGTTGGCTTTTGAACAGAACATATGGTCTTCTCATCTGCCTTTTCCCAGTTGACCAGAGTCACCCAGTTATTAAACAAGGCTCTAACTTGCTCCACAGCATTGCTTTCCTGAAGTCACATGCTTGTTGCTTTCTGCTTCTAGAGTGTGAAAAAAGAAAATTCAATCTGACAGCAAGTTAGTCACTTACTGTAAGGACATTCTCCCATACAATATTCCTACAGCTATGGGTTCTTTGTAAGCATCAGTGCCGAACACCTTGCAGAGCTTCCATGTAATTGCACATAATGATCCATCTCTCTCAAGCCACGTCCAAACCATCTCCTTGCAAATCAAGACAGCAAGGCTCCAGCCACCAGGCACTTTAAAGTTAACAGACACAAACGTTCAAATATTAGTTCAGAAAAACCTTTCTTGAAGAAAGCTCTCAGCTCTAGAACTTGTTCTGTAGCAGGACAGTCCTAAGTTTTCTTCTGTAGAGGGTGAATCATGAGCACTGTTTACTAGGAAAAAGCCTGCCTCGAAAAGTCTAAAAGCATTCTCCTGGACAGCCATCAGTCAAGTGAGGTTGGAGTTTACCAGCTATTCTGCCTGTAGGAGGCAAAGGGAAATGATGATCTAAGTTTAAACAGTTGAACAAATGGAACAAGCTAGTTTTGGATTCTCACACGTTTCAAAGCAGTGTTAACACATTTCCTCACCTCTTCACAAAACCACCAGATCCTTGAAATTACTTCCACTTAAGAACTAGTTGCTAATCACTGAATTTACTGTAGTGCAATAATGCTATTAGAATAAACAAAGCCTTGAAAGCTTCTGCTCTGAAGCCTTAGAGAATGTAATTTAGCACCAATGCCCAGACTCCACAGTGATGACTCTGTGCACTTCAGGTGATGTATAATATTCCAAAATGATGCATGATCTTGATTTACTTCAAATGACTTTATAGTATTTCATAAAGCATTCAAGAGTTAGAAGTCTGGTATTCTTCATTTGTAAAGCAGAGATCAGACATATAATGTTTGTCATAAGTGTTAACCTAAAATGCTCAAGGTCATTTACCATGCATGCCGAGAGCAGGAAACACCAAGTGGTTCTGGCTGCATGAACAGGGACCTCTGTGCTCTCAAACTTCACCCATGTTAGTGGAAACATTACTAGATAAAAGAGCATAGGTACGAAGAGGACTTCTGCACCCAATGCTTCCCCCTCACCAGGTTTCTACCTCTGTTAACAGCCAACATCTACTTTGACATCTGAACTGGATTTGATTAGAACTACTAAAAGCACCTTATGGCACTGTAGCATCTGCACTCCTCCCCCTCATCCTCCAGGTTTTACTGTTTGCATAGACTCTATATTACAAATAAACAGAAAATTAATTATTCAGCTTCTAATTCCCATTTCATGTTGATGTTTATGTAATTGAAAACCATATAATTGCTTTATGTTTTTAACATCCCTCATAAATATGGATTTTTAACACAATCCTGTATAGCAAATTAGCACAGAATATCTGGTAATGTGAGATGGGAGCATGAGTTCGGTTGGCAAGCTCAAGGAACAGCATACAGACTAAAGACCGTGATGTCTCTCACCACTTCACAATTTTCAGTAGGCAGGAAAAAAAAAAAAATTCCATTGCGCTGCCCAGCTTTCCAAGTAAGCTTGATCAAACTCTGGGACAAGTTTTAATGCAAGAGCAGCAAAGGGAAAGCTACAGTTGAACAGCCTCATGCTTCAGACTTACTGGTACTGAAATGCTTGGCTGAGGTTGAATCTCAGCTTAATCTAAAGCCTGGCAAGAAACTTTCTTTTTCTGTGGTAATCCACTTCCTTATCAAGTTTCATTGCTAGTTTTAGATCAGTCAGGATGAAACACCTTTCTTTTGGAACCCTGGCTTGGCAACTTGGTTGGTTTTAAAAAAAAAGAAAAAATCACCCTGAAGCAATTTATGCTCACAGGAAACAGAGCATACTGGTACAGCAACTTAAGTGTGACCTGCAATAAAGCAGCAAATGCCATTTGCTTCAGCTGGAGAAAGTTAACACTCCCACTGACCTGGCTGGGACCAGCATTTGGAAGCTGGGCATGTGAAGACATAGTGAAGTTGGGTAGACACAATTTAATGTTAATACCACCTTAGTTGTGAGGTAACCCCTCCTCAATTCAGTGGGAGACTTATTTCTCCTATAAGATGATATAAAATCATATTTTCTGTAAGGTAGAGTACAGCTGTAGCTATGCCAGCACAGTGAAACCACTTAGAGAAAAAGCAGAATTACTCTAAGCAAGGATTTCTTAAAATAACAGTCACAAACTACCCAGACCTATTGAGGTCCCACACACATGGGGTCACCTACAGTTCTGAGGGCAATTCTGCATTTCTAGCTGCTCTCCTTCCTACGAGTCAAGTGCGCTGCACCAGCACAGTCTCTAGCTACAAAGACATCTGCTGACCTGGAGTGACTGTATTTATTCTTGTTGAGTAGATATCAGTAAACCTTTTCAACAGACCTTGGTAACTCTGCTCTAGGGGACTGTCTACACTGAACACACGCTCCTTTAGGTCAATTACGTAATTGATTACGTCTTAAATTGCTATGACATCTGAATAGAGACACTTTTACACCTGGTCATGTCAGCTTTGCTTGCGGCTTTACATTTAAGTAAGAACACACATATGAGCTTTGACGGAGTTCACATGTCACAAATTATTCCCAGATATAACTGAAATGGTGAAAAGATACAGATTTCAACCATGTGCAAAACCAGTTTCATCTGGGGATAGAGTTGTAGCTTGACATTTTAAGAGCAACATCTTCCAGCTTCACTGTTGGTAGCTGCAGGGGCGGGAACACCAAATAAAAAAAACCTACCCCAAAGTCTGACACAAGCTGCTGGGATCCACTTCTCCCACTCACACAGGTCTGAGCAGGAAAACTGGTCTTCTATTTAATTCCACTGCTGCACAAAAACCATCAGCCCAGCTCCTGAAGAACAATAAAGGAAAATGCTTGTGCTCTCCGCCCAAGTCACTGTGCAAACTACTGTATGTAGTGAGTTTCCTCAACAGTGCACCTTGGGAAATCATTTCTACCTAGTAGTTACAGCTGGGACCAAGCCAAACCAAGATTTGTGCAGGCATGGAAGCATAAATTAACATCAGACTTTTTGCTGTCCCAGTTAATGCAGGCAGGTCTCAATGCTAGATTTAGGCTGAAGTATTACCATTTAGCTAAGATTAACGTTCATAATCAAGCTAAAGAACAAGGCTCATCATTTGGCTGCAACTGCAGGGCTGACGGGAGAGCCATACAGACCAGCTCCCAGCTAGGCTTGGAAGCAGAATTACAAGTTGGGGCAGGCTGGTCTGAGGTTAGGACTAGAAACAGAAAAAAAAGCCAAGCTAACTCCTGCTGTGATAGTGAGAGCTTCTCTTCAGTACTTAACCCAGGAAATCTTTGCTGTGGCTCCACCCTAACACATTTGCTATGACAACTATAATTTTCCAGGGGGGAAAAAAAAAAAAAAATTGTCCCCATGCTGAAATTGAACTCACAAAAAAAAATGAAGTTCCATTTTAAATACAAATGTTGTAATCCTTTTCTACAATAACTGTCAAAAAAGCATATGGTCACCTTACCTGGAATTGATTTTGGTTTACAGCAAGTCAACAATTAACGTTGATACCTTTCATTGGGATTCCTTCTACTGACAGCAGAAGACTGGGAGCAGCACCTACAGTCCAGCAACAGGAGCTTTCTGCCCAGTTAAATCACACTGACATTTATGAAAAGTTAAGGCAGTTCAGAATCCAGGACATGGTGTGACATGCCAATACATATGGTACATTTCAGACACTTACATGCTGTTAAGCCTGTCAAAAATGTATTTGAAAGGAACTGATTTTTACTAATGAGAGCTCTAGAGAGAACTTAATTAGCCTCAGGAACAATGGGGAAAAAGAATGTTCTTTATTTGAAACTTGTCTTCCTCTAGTGTGACATTTTATCCCCTGTTTTTGAAGCACAGGCAAAGAAACTGGATATTCAATGTCATCACCATTTTCTAGAACTGTTAATTAGGCATAAATGCCACAAAGTGAAGGCAAAAATATCTGGCCACAATTGTTAAGAGCTCATATTTCATTTCTGCACAGGTGAGAGAAAAAACACACCATTTACAGTCTCAATTCCCAGTTTCCCTGGTTGCCTGGAAGAAAAAGACCTGGAGGTGCTGGTCAACACCTGGCTGAATATGAGCCAGCAGCATGTCCAGGTGGCTAAGAAGGCCAACATCATCCTGGCTTGCATCAGCACTAGTGCGGTCAGCAGGACTAGGGCAGGGATCATTCCCCTGTACTTGAGGAGGCTACACCTCAAATACTGTCTTCAGTTCTGGGTCCTTCACCAGAAGACAGACATTGAGTTGCTGGAGCGAGTTCAGAGAAAGGCAGTCACACTAGTGATAGTCTGGAGAACAAGTCCTAGGAGGAGAGGCTGAGGGACTGTTTAGTTTGGAGAAGAGGAGGCTGAGGGGAGACCTTACCACTCTCTACAGCTACCTGTAAGGAGGTTGTAGTGAGGTGGGTGTGGCCTCTTCTCTCAAGTAAATAATGACAGGACTAGAGGAAATGGCCTGAAGTTTCACCAGGGGAGGTTTAGATTTGATATTTGGAAGAAGTTCTTAACTGAAAAGCAGTCAAGTGCTGGAACAGGCTGTGCAGGGAGATGATAGTCACCATCCCTGTAGTATTCAAAGAACATGTAGATGAGGCACTTCAGAACATGCTTTAGTGGGATGGTGAGGTGGTTTTTGTTATGGGTGGGTTTTGTTGTGTGTTTTTGATTGTGTTTTTGTGTGTTTTTGTTTGTGAGTTTGTTTGGTTTTGTTGGTTGTGTTGAGCTGCCCAGGGAAGTGGAGTCCCCATCCTTGGAGGGATTTAAAAGCCATGTAGATGAAGTGCTGAGGGACCTGGTTTAGTGGTGGAATTGACAGTGTTAGGTTAATGGTTGGACTCAATGACCTTAATGGTCTTTTCCAACCAAAACTATTCTATGATTCCATAATCATCCAGTGTTCTAGTGAAGTGATCAGTGATTGATTTCCCAAATGACAGGCTGGCCTGTAAGGCAGCAGGGACCATGGAGTCCATATGCTGCTAAAATACGTGCACAGATGAACTTGCAGATATGAAATATCACTACCAAGTAATAAGAACATCTGCCTACTTTAGTTCACCTTACTTTTTAGTCTCCATGCAGTTCATTTGATTTAATTTTTTTTATTGACAAGAACCCTCTCAAATAAATAATCTTACGAGGAGAGAAAAAAGGAAAGAGGAAGAAGCCTGGAATTAATCAGGGAATGGAGGAAAGAAGGAATTCACAGCTGACAAAAACATTTCCATCCAGCAAGTGTTACAAAACAGGGATATTAGAGAGCTAAATACACTCAGGCAAAACCTTCATTTAATAAAACATTCAGTGACATTTTATTTGTATCCTTTCTTAAGTTTCTGCTTCTATTTAGTCTTCCTCCAAGTATTAAATTCCTGCTGCAGGCTGAATATGGGTGAAGCTGATGCACAATAATTGCGAGTTGAGCTTCAGTTTACAGACTGAGTCAATAATGAGTCAGAGAGAGACCCAATAAAAGGAAACGTACGCAGCCAGCATCACACTACAAAGCTCTTGGATGTCTAAGTGATACCACAGCATTTGGGATTTCAGAATTTCAGTTTGCCACATGCAAAGGGCTGGTTACAACCTTCCTATGGAGTAGGAAGTTCTGGGATCTATTTGTGTTTTAAAAAATTAGGTTTTGTGGTATTTCCTTGAATTTTAGAACATGTCTGTTCCACTAAGCTGTCAGTTCTAAAACCCACTTCACATTACAACTCAGTTGTGCAAACACCAGCAATGGGCCATAGTGTTTACCATTGCAGCCAGTCCCCCTCCAACTTTGGCTCACCTACACCTAAAATCCACAGAAATTATCATTACAGGGTTTATATTATCATATAAAAAAAAAATAACTTTAAGTCAACCTCTAACCATTTTCTACTTGTTTGACAGAGGGTCAGACACTTCATTTTTTAATGTGCCATCAATTTTTATACAAGCAATTTATACATGCCACAGAGGAAAGAACAGAAACTTGTGACAACTGTAGATGCCTCTACATCTGTTTGAGAATATTTGGAAAATCAAAATCCTAATGCAAATTCCAGTATGCAAAAATAAAAAGGAGGTACCTACATGTGCAACAGCAGACTTTACCAAACACTCCAAAAACACAGAGCAGGAATCAGCTTTAGGACACTTCCAAAATATCTGGCTTATAACTTGACCACAATGGTGCTGTTTACTAAAAACTGCAGAGCTCAAACTGTAGGAACATTACTGAAGCCAAGAACCTCTCTCTACAGCACCAGTCAGAATGAATATAGACTGGCAGCAGTAAAAACCCCCTTCCCAGGCAACGGAGTTAAAGCTAATAAAGGTATTTAGGAAACTTAGAAGGAAAGAAAAGGGACATGAAAGGAAAATGAGTTTGAATTAAAATATCCAATACGTTTGTGTTGGTGTTAAAGCTTTCTAGACTAGAAGTAGAAAATGGAGGAAAAACTAAAGGAAGGAGGACTGTGAAGACACATTTAGATAAAAAGCAATTAAAAGAATAAATTAACTGCAGTCCTGGAGCTGAACAAATTTACACGGTTGTTGAAAAAAATATTATGAATTCCATCCATCCAGGAGTGGATGCCTGTCGCAGACCAGGAAATAACCCTGCGACAGGCATCCCCAAGGAGTATGCCCAGAGTAGCTGTTGGGAATGAAGATTAACACCTCCAGCTAATCTGAGGCATAGGGAGAGATCTCAAAGGAATAAGAGGAGAAAAAAAAATTGTATGGGGGAGAGGAACTGTCCCAGATTAAGATCCATTAGGAACAGAAGCAGAAATCTCCAATTGCTGCAAGTGTTGTTAGAACTGGAATAACCCAAATTCATATACACGAATCATGAGGACAATCCAAGCAATTATGTCCTCCAGCCAACCCCAAAACTCAGGCACACACTTCAATGAATACACCACACTGCAGACCAAGGGAAACGTCTGGCCATACTATTTCAATGCTGGAAACCATAGATGACCAAAATATAGCTGGGGTGGGATTAAAGGAACAGCTCTGAGGTTTACCGTGGCAGCTACAAGAGCTACAAGTAATTACTGTCAGGAATTAGAGCAGAATTGTTTGACTTGCTGCTAAATTGTCACAGTAAGTTTTTAAACCGACAACTTTCCCCACAACATTCTGAACCTTTGTAAGATGTGCAACACCACTTTCTTAGAAGTAGTAAGGAGAAAGGAGGGTGGAAACTTGTTCTCAAAATGTCACCCACCTCCCTTTTTCACAACTAAATACTGGGGCCTCTGTGTCCCTCCTCTCAAATGAATCTGCCCCTGCTTACGACTAAAGTTACTCTTTATAAATCCACACTTTCAGGCTCATCTCAAATTGCAGCATGCTAGAAAAGCTATTATTCATCGAGGACAGCACATTTTGAAGTGTTCCATGTCAGTCAATGCCAGGTCAATGTTTTTCAGTAGGGGGTCACATTCCTGTTTTCCTAGCCTGCAGAGTGACCCTTCTTGATTGAAAGGATCTTTATGCATGGAGGAGTATCTGACACAAACCAAACTGATATGCTGCTGGAGCTTTCCACTAATGACAGCAGGATAAAGGAGGCCTTTGAAGTTCATGGAGGAGTAGGAAGAGGTGTTAATTCAAAAAGCTTGTCAGTATACCCAAGAGCAGGAGGAGAGCGAAGTACCAATTAATAATTCACACTTCCATTCCACATGTTATCATAGTATCTCAAAACAGTTTGCAAACATTGATTAAACCTCTCTCAACATCCCCCTGAAGCAGACAAGCAAGGATGAAGTTCTACTCATTCCAGCCAGGATGTCACACTGGGAGCATTTCGTTTAGCCTATCTATGCCCCCTCTTCCCCATCTGTTAAGTGGGGATAATGACACTATCATACAGTGGTTCAGAAGCTTCACAATTTCTAAATCAACATTTTTAGATAGAAAAATAGCACACAAGGGCAATCTCATACGTCAGACTACACTCGAATACTGGAAGCTACCACATTCAACACGATAATATAGCTAGCAGGAATAAAATCCTCTATCTTGATTTTATAGTACCCTACAGATTTACTTTGCTCTATCCCTAAGTACCCAGATCACTTGAGCTCTAGTTAATGACCAGGATTCTTGGGTACTGTGTTAACATGAAACTGATTGTAGTTACAGTAATTACGTCTGCTGTAGAAAGAATTGTCAGAAATTAAAGACTGTCCACAGTAGCCTCTAATTCTCAATTAATGCAACATAGTTGGGTGTGTTTGAAAGCCATGACAGGCATACCCATAGCTGCAAACTCCAGAGGGAAGCATCATTTACATTCAGATGGGAAGTTAAGCACACCATACTATTTAATCCTCTCTTTGAAAGACATGTACATGAGCATTGTCCACTTACAGGTGGCAAAATGGCAATTCAGGAAGGCTCTGAGCTCCCAAAGGGCAAAAGCAATCACACACACTCCCCACAACCAGCATTTCACTTGGGAACTCCTCATTTCCAGACCTTTGATTATTAAAGACTTTGATTTAATAAAATAAAATGTCCACAAACCAATCCTGCTTTGGTCCTAACAACAGAGATCTCCTGTGTTCTTGTTCGGGGCTCCTTCATGCATAGAATCAGATGATCGCTTTGCTTAACCCTCTTACTAATCTGACTTTTCCAGAAGGACCAAAGATAAACACAAAAGTAATGGTTTCATGAAATACAGCTCTTTTTTTCTCCTGAGCCTGACATTCACTTCCAAAAGCAGATTGTCATGACAACAAACAACCTGGAGGCAATCCAGCCAATTAATCTGCAGAGGAAGCAGTCATCCCAACCTTGGAAAAAGAACACTGCTGCTTTAAGCTTCAGAAGCCAAAAAAATAAAAAGAAACCCAACAAGAAAACTTACCACCCGCATTAATCTCATTAGGCTGCCTTAGGCATGTGGTGAAAAACAATTCAGGCCTCAGCACAGAGGCAGCAGCATTGCAACAGCAGCAGCAACACATGTGCCCAGCCCCTCAACAGCCCCTTTCCCACCTCAGACAGAGGGCAGGGGCAGGCCAGACCTGACCCGTTCTCTGAGGCTCTGATCTGAGCAGCACTATGTTCCCAGGCTGTGATGTAGCCCAGCAAGCAGGTGAGTTACCAGGATGACCCCTTCAGCCCTTACATATGGAGATGAAGGAAGTTGCTCATAGGCTAGGCAGAAGAATGGCACAGAAGAGATTGTCACATGCCATTGCTATAAACCCTGTTTTGTTGGCATTGCTGTTGTGTGTTTTCCCTCTCCCCCTGTGAGTTGTCAAGAGTGTTTATCATCATGTTAAACTCAGAATTAGTTTTTCTTCCACTAAGGACTAAATCCTTAGTGCAGTTAGATCTTAAAAGTCATTCTCCTTCAATTTCCCCAATTTCTTCTTCACAGCCTGCTTTCTCTCTCCATGTGGCCTGCTTCCTACAGACCCAAGCACGTGGCTTCTCCCCTGCAAATATCCATCCATATCACACCCCCCCACACACTTTTTTGCCTATTCTGATCTCTCAGCAGTAACTCCAACATTAAAATCTTTACCAGCTGATGCCCAATACACATCATTTGTTAATGCCAAGTCATTCATGTGTACCTCACGTTTTATAAAATGCTATGGTATTAAGTTGCAGCAAACAAACTGAGAAGCACTTACATGTTAAAAATAAAGAATTCAGACTGTGTTTTGAGATTCTCACAAAATTCAACAGACAACAATTTTCAAAAAAAATTTATTTCCTGTCCTCATCCTTTTCTCTAAACACAGAAACAAGAAAAGGTAGGAATATATTCTTTCACTACAAGCTTGTCCTGCAATGAAACATGCCTATCGAAAAGTAGATGAGCAAGGAGGATCTAAAGGTTTAAGCCTACACAGATTTACTCATCTGATAAATACACAAACTGCTGAACTACTTCAAACTCAAGTTTTATTATCGGTCTCTCTTGGTCCAATACCTCTCTTACAGAAGTCACCAAGTGGATTCCGAGGAACTTCAGTAAGCACTGGATCACAGATTATAAGTGCTTCCTGCAAATGTGCATTTTTACTAATCTGAGAAAGATACCAGTCTTCTGAGCACTGACCATAAAATCTACACACACATTCCACATTCCACTCGTTATTTGCAGAATTAGGAAACCGCAGCTCTAGCCAACACAGAGCAAGGCAACAGAATTGTATTTTCTACTCAGCCTGTTCCGCGTTAATTGAAGCTGGTATAATATTGCAGAAGAGAATAAAAGCCCTGTGCCTACCTTGAGGGCTTTCGCAGCTTTCTTCATCACTGTTGTCTTGACAGTTATTTTGACTGTCGCACACAAAGCTTTTGTCAATGCAAAGACCATTTTTACAGTGGAATCGGGCAGTGGAGCAAAGCAAGGGATTTGCTGCTGCAAAAAGAAAAAGTGAGATCTTTCATTAGAAATTCTCTTACCCAGGCAGTGAAATAGCTGTTAAGCAATCAACAGCAACGGGTCACAACTCAACAGTTGGTCAATGCGCTGAATACGTGGGAGTAACTTGGCAATCAAACCAACCTTGTCTCTCTAAATAGAGAAGAGCTGAATTTTCTAATTCATGCAAGATTCATTACAATTAGCAGAGATTTAGTCCACCCACAGTTGTGATAAGCCTTCTGTTCACTTTCATGAGAGCCCCTACCATGATCACAGTTCAGTGCTCAGTATTTCCTCACATTGAAGACATATGGAGGGTAGCACTGCCTGCCATAAACACTGCCTGTTGTTTCCCATTACAACAAACTCTGCTTAGCTCAAGTTTCATGTTATAAGCCAACAACCCTGACTGAGAACTGCCAGGCAGTGATTTATTTACTTCTGTTTCTGTGTTTTTCCACCTTCCCCATTCTCCTCGCTATTTTTAATCATTACAATGGCAGCCTTGGTTATTTCCCAACTTCTTAGTCTTTGAATTTCAACTTCTTTTAAAGGCTAATATGCACATTACAGTAGGACACAGAAAATGCTTTCACGTAAGGCTCAGTGTTGCACACAGAGCAAAACTAAAACAGTATTTAAGCAGATTCATTTAGGTAGAGCAGTCTTCTCACCCATGACAAACCCAGCAGTAAACATGCTCCAAGATACTATGTTTAGCTTCATTTAAAGCTTCAAGCTGCACAGTTTTCACCAATTCTAGCAGATTACATCACAGCTTCAATGCATCTCACTGTCCAAGAGGTTTCCTGGATATTCATCTTAGTTATCTTTTCTAATTTCATCACATTACTCTTAGCTATAGCCCAGCCTACAAAACGACATAAACCCTCTTTGAACATGCATGCTGTATATGAAGGGTGCAAGCACTATAAT
>JANHGN010021840.1:6966-20589 GCA_024605025.1 Megaceryle maxima | reverse complement strand
TTTCGTGGTTTTCTGCCGTGTGTTTTTTCTTGTTTGGTGGGGTGTTTTGTGGTGTGGTGTTTTGTGGGTGTGTTTTGGTTTGTTGTTGGTGTTGGGGGTCTCTGAGGGGGGGGGGGGGGGGTGTTTTAGGTTTTTTGGTGAGATTTCACTTGCTTGGGTTTTGTTGTTTGGTTTTTTTTTTTTTTTTCCCACAGTTTGTAATATTTCTAGAATGATTATAAGCCAAACTTGTAACAAGTCAGATAACCTCTCAAAGCAAATTTAAATCATGCTTTGGGTACATGTTTGTAAATTTGACAAGCAATTGCTTCTAAGTGTCCCTTAAAGGCCCACATGAAACTGACCAACTTAGAAGCAGTGGATAAAAAAAAAAAAATTTTAACATTAAGGGTCATACATCACAGGAAACAATAGCAACTATGTCCTCTTTGCATGGAGATCTACTGTAGACGGCAGTGCCCCAGGCATAAATATAGAAAACTGACATCTAAGCAGGTCCTCAGGCAGCAGACAACAACCCTCAGAAGCAAAGGTTTGGCTGGACTAGTGGCAAAGACAGGAGTATAAAGAGTAAGGAAACATCTGGAGAAGGAGGAATACAGAGATAATTAAGTGTCTATGTGTGAATGATAAACATGAGACCTTTGTAAAAGTATTTTTCAGGTCGCAAAAAAGCAAACAAAGAAAATGCTATAATTAACACTGACTTTAATCAGCATGGTTTATACAAAAGTGGGTGCAAAAGGAACATGAGTTCTATCAATTGCATCTCTTGCTGTACTTCTCCCCATCATCTATCACACAGTTCTTCAGGACAGAAACTACATCTATTGCATTGTACCAGCACAACTATTCATATAACACTAAATACTAACAATAGCATCAAAATGCATTTAACAAATGATTACAGAAGCTCATTATTATCTCAAGTACTTTACATTTTTTGCTTCACCGCACAGCAACTCTTCACAGCAAGAAAAGAATGCTGCCTTTGGCTAGGGTGATGCAGATACTTCCACTACAATGCTCAATGCAAGTACCAGTTAAGTCCTGTGGTATCACCAGCCTTGAACAAAGCTACTAGTAAAGTAAAAAAAAAAAAAAAAACCAAAAAAACCCCAAATAATTTAACAAGACACGTGGTTGCCTCTTTTTCCTCCCTTCTGATTTTTCAAATTAGCATATGACATGATGGACTACATCACAGGATTCTGAACTCTGCAGAAAGTCTATTCTAAAACAAAGTCAGTTGCTGCAGGAAAAGCATGCTGTAACTGCAGAAAGGTGTATGGTGCAACACGAACACATGGTAACACCACACACCATTGATGGGAGAACACCAGAAAAGAAGCCAGTGTCATAACCTGTGGGCCTTTGGAGTAAATGTTTCCTACTACACCAGGTCTACAAGATGTGTTCACAATGCCCAGGTTTTGAGATGCAACAGAACTGGAGATAATGGTGACAAGCAGTCTTTTTTATGTAGCTATCTAGCACATGAATACACAAACCTGTGCAGCTTTATGAGGCCAGGAAAAGGTAAAGGACAAATTAGAGTACAAGTAAAAAAAAAGTATATCCAATAGGGACAAACAGCTTCAGCATTAATTTGGAAGGAATCCTCTCTTCCATGGTTAAAACCCAAGTTCAGCTGTAGCAAAGCCTTCTTCCATCACTCAGTAAAGCACACAAACTGGTTTATACCCCAGCTACAGAAGCTCTTTGATTTAGAGTCCTCCAAAAGCAAATTCTTGCAGCTTCTCTCTTACATGTTTTTCTATATTAGACCAGTAGTTTTCAGTTAGAATTATGAAGTGTAAAATAAAATGTATCACTGAATTTCCCCTATTCAACTACCATTTTTTCTGAAGAGCATCCAAAGTCCACTTGGGAGGAAAAAAGTGAACCATTACTTCGTAGAAAAACAGGTGATAAATTACCCTGGAGTAGCTGCTGTGCTTAACACTGTCAGCAATGGAAAACCCTCAGCCAAGATATCTGAGCCCCTGCAATCCTGCACAGAGCTTCTAAGAGCAACTTCTGTGTTAAAGAGCCCTGAGGCAGCCTGATCTCAGCTAAATAATTTAGCAACCACAAGGTCTAAGGCAGTACCACACCTCCAGTCTTTAAAGAAAAGCAGCAAAATAAACACCTCATCAACAGATTCCCAGCCCAGCACTGAAGCCAATAGTCCATGTTAGCATTTGACCAATACTCAGAACTCCCCAGACAAAATGACTGTCTGTATAGATAGTATTTTGAGCCCAAACAGTTCCAAGAAGAGGAGAGGGAGAAGACATAAGGAAAAGGGAAAGCAAAATTGTGGGTTTGCCCCTGCTAACATTTACTAGATGCCATTACTTCAAGTAAGGCATCTTGACTGAAATAAAGGTTTACTTCAGTCATTTGAGGTCTGAACTCAGAGACTATCGACTTTTTGGCAATTCACATTCAAAGATACCCCTGGCCATCTCTGAAAATCCTGCCAAATTAAGGCTTCAAAGTTATTTACTTCTAAATTTATAACATGGACTATCTGTTATTCCTAAAGCCTTCCAGACAAACTTCAGACTGAGAATTACCAAAACCCGAGCCTCTGGCCCCCTGAAGAGAAGTCCTGTGCCAGCACTTTCCTGACCAGAGCCACAAGCAGTGGTGAACGCTGCAGAAGCTCCATTTCAGGTACAACATACACATGGTACAGCAACCTCAGCTGTCCTGCCCCTAAGGCAAGAAGGCCCAAAGCACATCTGCTGTATTATCTTAAGCGACCACAGTAAAGCCACAAGTAATATTTAATGTTTGATCACATCTGGAGGAAAAAGGTGCTGGAATGACCAGGGACAAAGGTGAATTTCTGGAAAATGTACTCTTTCTTCTGTCCAAAGCATCCCGATAACCCCATCAAAGAGAGAGGAACCATTCAGGAAAATGACTTAATGCAAGTATAAGATAGCCATATAACATTTAGTTCAACATTTTCACCCTTTCAGACATTCTCCTATCATCTCCTCTTTAAACAGCAGCCACAGAACAAGCAAATTCTGGTTTAGAATTGCTTATCAAAAAAAGCACAGACCAAAACCAAGAAACTAAACACCTTCAGATTATCTCCATTTCCCTTTTACATAGTCCACTGATTTTATTTATTTATTTATTTTTAAACCCGAGGGAAGGGGAAAAAGAACAAAAAGCAAACAAGTTCTCCAAGTTTGAAACAGGCATGATATCTACACAAACCAATCCTAATTCTAACTTATGTTTACATTAGATACCCTGAAAAGAGAAAAGCATTTTGAATGCCACAGTGATTCACTAGTCACACAGCTAGCCATTTACTAGACACAAGCCTTGCTCCCAAAGAGAACTCAGTTTTCCAAGTTCCAATTCCAGACACAAAAACCCACAAAACCCATTTCTTGTGCGCTGTGCATAAATGCAGGAAAACCAAGAAACCAGTAGTGGTTTAGTCCAAGCCATGTCCCTCACTCTAGAAAACTACCCTGGGGAATTTCTGCTTTATTTTCAATTTGACATGCTTCTTGTCCTCTGGCATGGTCTTCCCAAGGTTTTCAAGCAAAGGTTGTTTGGTCATTGCTCATGAAGTTCCTATGGAAAGCACAATCATTTTTTCCTGAGCAGAAACACACCTTCACATTCTGCAGTGACCTCTGGAGATGCCCTTAACATGAAAGGGCTATTTGTTTTCTTCAGCACTCTCACAAGTACCAGGATATGTATACCAGGATCATGATTGCCTGCAGCAGATTCAGGTCACATGCTGCATTATTCACAGCACTCCTCTACAATCCCTACTCCCATTACATGGCTGTTACGAAAAAGGTTTTCTTTTCTTTTGCTCATCCATTTTGTCTTTCTACTGCACAGGTCTCAAGTTTTCAGGCCAATCGGTATGTGAAAGGCTTTACATTTATTTAACAGCAGCTACCTATTTGACTCCTTCAGTGACTTCAGCCTTGATGAGCTTTCAAGGACAGTTATCTTTGCAATCTATATCCTTCTGTTACACTTGGCTGAAATGGGCTCAGGGTTACCAAAAATTACTGGGATATCAGGAAATGACAAAAAAGTGAAAATAACACAGATGCCTATGAATAATCTGACTTTATTTAGCCTCAGTATTATAACCGGCTAAAGGAATAGAATGGGAGAAGTTGGTTGTTTTTAAAGGGACTGGCAAGTCCTCCTGAGACCAGGTCTCCAGAACCTACGAAACAGAGAACACACATTGGAGGGGAAGGGGTAAGGACTGACAGACACACTTGGATTACAGTAATAATCACACATCAACTGAGAAAACTGTGTCTCAAGAAAAGCTACTCAAATAGCAAATCCAGTCTGGGTCAAATTGCAGAAATATGGCAAGTACAAAACTCACCCCAAATAAACTGACATTCAACCGATTTGTGAACCTATGGCAGAAAAGGATCGATTCACTCCAGCTCCACTCTTCCTTTGTTGTTATCTAGTCATGGCAGAAGCAGTCTAGGACTGAAATACTAACATGAATCTGTATTTACATTACACAAAAGGGAAATGCTATGGTATTTAGAAAGAGGTGTTGGGGAACCACCATGCACTGGAGGAACCTTCTATGACTCCATTAGCTACGGGGGAAAAAAAAAAATTACTCTTCACTAGAACGTTCTTCTCATTTCTTAAAATTCAAAGTGAAGCAAGTGGTGAAGATGGTGGCAGAGAACTGCTGGCCACAGTATAAGCTTGCCAAATGTCCCCCGAGTGGGTTTGCTTAAGTTCAAATATTCTGGCAGTTGTATGTGTGAGTGTGTGAAGTCACTCCTTATGCTACACAGAAGGCAATCCTCCCACCCTTTTCTTTTAGAGCTCTAAAAAAATAGTAACTTCCCATCAGGGCCAGTTGTACATTCCACTGAAGATGAGACAGTTTGCAGGCACAGCTCTACAGCGTTAACAGAAAAACATTTTTCTATCTTTAGGGTACCAAGTGTGAAACTGCACTATTTTTCAAGAAGTGTAATCCATTTTGAGTATGATGAACAGCGGGGAAGAGAGGACAAAAAAAAAAGAAAAATATTATTTAGCATATACTGTGTAAAACTTTATATATAGGTGGCCCCTTGCATA
The DNA here is from genome assembly GCA_024605025.1 of Megaceryle maxima. Lineage (NCBI taxonomy): Eukaryota > Metazoa > Chordata > Aves > Coraciiformes > Cerylidae > Megaceryle > Megaceryle maxima. Next base: position 15,462 of record JANHGN010021840.1, on the reverse strand, counting down.
AACACAATTCTGACACTCTTGACTTGGCTATAAGGACTTAAAACTCAACCAGAAGGTTACAACAGATCTTCTCTGACAGGCAGGTGATTTTCCTTTCCATAGATAGAGCAGCAATGATATCAAATGTCTTCTATAATTATCAGCAAGTAAAGTGCAGTTGTGGACTACAGATCTGAGGAATATAGGCAGGACAAGATGACATGGCTCAACTGCTTGGAAAAAAAAATTGCCACCTGTAAGTAGATACTAACCTACTGTTCAGATATTACAGTAAAAGTTTTGGAGCTATGCACCAATATAATAAACAGCACAATACTTAAGAGAATACATTATACACTTACAACAGTCCAAGCGTCTCTTATAGAAGCCAGTACATGCTATTGTTAATAAAACTTTAAGGAAGAAACTGACTGAATTGTTACCATTAAGCAAGCTCGTCCATACCTGCAGCATTTCACACCTTGTTACAGTTAACGGAGTTATTATTTACAATAGATGCAACGAGAGCACACAAGAAGCACCTCACATGATGCGGCCACTAGTTATTTTACAACCTGGAGCAAGGCAGACAGAATCCAACAGCAGACATTTTGTGACAACTTGCAGCTAGAAGTAAACTGCACAGTATTTCAGCATCAGCAACTTTGAACTCAAATTGTTGCCTCAGAATCCCTTCAGGTAGCAATCAGGCAAAATAACTTTATGCTGCTTCACACCCACACATCAATTCAACAGAAGAGTTATTCAGCTAATCAAAACTTGATTACTTGCATGCGTCAAGAGCAGCTCTCCAGACAGAAACTGTTGTGTGCAGATGCTGCATTATTGCAGAGCCACAGGTATTCTGACTTTGCTAATGAACCACCTTAAACTTCTCTGCTCTTGTTAATTTATGTTGAAAGCCACATCAGACAGCACTGTAAATCCAGTCTCTCTCTCTCTCGATACCTATGTAGCGAGGTGCAGCATTTCAGTAAAAACTCTACATGAAGGAGTTAAAAGTAGACATTGTTTCAACTTGTCCCTGCTCTTTGAAAAAGAGGTTTGAACTTCAATTTACAGAGAAGAGAAGGATCCATTTTACAACACTAAGCAGGATGGCACCAGAATACAATCGCTTTCACGCCAAGAAATGGTATGAACCCTAACCAGTTAATACTAACAGTTATTTGGGATTGCTGTTTGGACCCTACAGTGTTTTTAGTTTAGTTCCCAGTGGGAAAGCCACTGCTACCTGAAGTCAATTCATCTGCTTCAGCACAGAAGACAGTTGCATTGTTTGTTGGCTCACAGAGTTCTTCAACAGGGTTGTCTCGCAGAATGACACTGAGAATTCTCACATTCTCTGCTTAATTCTTCCTATCTGGGAAAGATCTAGCACTTGAGTACTGTTCCCAGTATATAATCCATCCAACAGGCTATGATACCAAGAGTCTCCAATTCAAGACAAAAACCAGATATTTAATTTAATGGTGTTTGAAAACACAGCCAACTGCAGAGCATTCACTGCACCTAAAAAAAACCCCTTTGGTCACTCTTACCTGTGCACCCTGTGTAGCCACTCAGGTGAAAGAGTTGCTAATCATAAACTGCTAATATAAACCCAAAAAGTACTTTGTTTTAAAGATAATCACTTTTTTTTTTTTTTAAAGTAGTGAAATTAGCCCCATAGGAAGCTTCAGAGGTTGCCTCCAACACAGCAACTCTCACCCATTCAAGTGGGCAATATTTACACTACAATTTACAGTAAGAGACAAAGGACAAAATTAAAGTAAAAAAGCCAATGGAGTCTGCTGCCATGAAGAGAATACTGCTTCCTTTGAAAAGGAGAAAGAGAAAGCACTTCAGAGTTGGATTACTATGCGCCACTGGCCTTTACTTCTTGCAAGACAGTAAGGCCTTAAAAGTAATCTTTCATGGTCTAGAAGTCTGTATTTCAGTCCTTCAAAATCATCACAAAGCAGATGAGATGTTAGAAGACAGCACAGACAAAAAGCTTATTTTTTTAGATACCCAGCAAAGTGATTTCTCACTAAAAAGTATTTTAGAAGCTACTTCTCAGAGGACATCAGTGTGCCCGATGGGCTATGATCCCTCACCTCATCCTGGGCCACCCACTACGTGATCTTGTCGTTTCACTTGCACCGCTGACTCCATCCAACTGTTAAAATTGTCTGATTCCAAGCTCTTCCATCGGGCTATTTACTGACCCCCATCTAGAGGAGACCATCAAGAGGATTAAATAATTAGCACCACAAACCCTCTTGATCTCCCTGACTAAAAAGCTATCAAATATAAGTAGCTATTGCATTTGCCCTTACTCATGTGTAAATTTCTGTAATTGAGCTTCAAATGAAACAAATGAAACATTCACCATGGTCACTTCATTATAAATCTTATTATAACTACTAAGTATGTGGCTGCTTAATCATGAGTGAAAACAAGAGTTAATTCCAGTTTTATATTCCAAGCTTGAGAGCCATCTGAGGAAGTGACAAAAAGATCAGCCGCTGGCTCACAGAACCTCCCCAGTTAACGCAGATGCTCATTTCATGAATTGTTTCATATTCAGCTCTGCTTAAGAATTCTGATCTTTGTCACCTACCTGCAAGAAACATCCCAGGTCAACTAGGAGATAAGAGGAAAAACATAAGGAGACTTAATAGCACTCAGTGATCATATCTTGTGAATTGAAGTCCAGAGGTCTCCCATAGGTATGTGTTCAGCTACTACAATACATAAAACTGCTTTTACAGAGGAATTCCCAGCTTTCTGCTCTATATTCTAGTTATTTATAAACGAACAAAAACAACAACAAAAAAGATTAATTTCATCAGCCAGAAATAATTCCTGTAAGAACAGGACCACTACATATTATATTTGTACAGTTCTGTAAGGTTTTTTGCATAACACCTGGCATCCTGGAATCCTAGAATGTGGCAATGCTTATTCCATTAATATAAATACACAAAATCTACCTCGAGTGCAGCTTTTCATTACTATGATCCTCCCAGACTGCAAGCTCTGGTAGAATGCTTCTCTCTTCCTTAGTTCTGATCCTGCTGTTAGAGTTTATTCTTCCATGTATTAAGCAGCCCTCTACCAGAGGTTGTCAATAAAAAAAAGAGAAAAAAACCCCTACTTACAGGTTTCCTTAAAAGACTTGTGTTTGCTCCACAGACATTTAAAATGCACTAGATGGAGATGTGGTGTAAGTTAGGGCACCACAAAGGCAGACAGTCCTCTTTATAGGGAGAATCAAATTCCCAGCTCATACTCAAAAAAAAAACCCCAAAAACCCAACAAAACAAAACAAAAACCACCACAAAAAAAACCCCCACAAACAAACAAAACCCCAAACCCCTCCCAAGTTCCATACTTCTACCATTTCATAGATTTTAGCAGGAGCTTTTTAAGGTACTCAAGTTGCTAAAATGATACTAGTTATTTTAACAATGCTTTTGTATTTATTTTGATGCCTTTATCTTATTCCTTGTGCCTGTATCATCCTCATTCACGTTCACAGGAGATCACAGAGCACATTAAAATCAGTATCTGATGGATAGCTCAGGTATTTGTGTCAACTATTCATCTGTCTTTGGACACACTCATTTACAGCAGAGGCTCGTCACCATCTCCGAAACTGCACACAGACAGTGAGAGAAGTTCGCAGCCACCAAAGCCTCTGGTGAGTACTATGAGCCATGTCACAGCCACTCCAGAGTTAGCTGATATAGGTATGACGAAATACAGATCAGCTCTAATATTTTGAATGGTTTCAGAATCATGAGATAAAGATCCTAAAATGTGACTAAGTGATTTTGATTTTCCTTTATTTTTGTTGTGGGGTTTTTTGGGTGGTTGGTTTGGTTGGGTTCTAGTTTTTGCTTGGTTGTTTTTTTTTAAGTGACAGGTTGCTAAACCACTGACTTGCAAGTATTCGTTACTTGCTTATTATCTTTTCCAAAATGTGGTGAGCTGTAATACCATACACACTTCATAGCTCTTTAGCTCACACTACTATAAGCTGTTAGCAAGCAAGAGAGAATCTGAACTTATCAGAAACCAGCACTGGAAACTTCTCAAAGCTAAAAGTGCACCTGGCTAGCAGCAGCAGACCGCAGCAGATGAAATTACTTCACCTTTACACATGAAGGGACAGTCTAAAAAATTGCTGCAGGTATGCAGTGCTACATCTGAACCCCAGGAATTTGAATGTGTCTCTTGAAAATCATAACCCTGCTCCCCATCTCCTAAAACATTAGACTTGTTTAATACCACGCTTTAACTGATGCTTTAAAAATATATTTTTTTAGGGCCACCAATATAGTAAGCAATTCCAAGTCAATAATCTTTACAGATAGGTAGGATTAATCCTATCCAGCGTCTTGAACTGCTGCTTTATTTCTAGGAGATCTCAGCTGGTTTCGACAATGCCTTCTGAATTGGGCAGGCATTGCTTATTAACAAAATGCTGCATCTCATTCTTGAGGGCACTGAGCTCTGCTTGTTGAGCCTAAAGTCTGGTGTTTAAGAGGATCGCAGAGTTACTTTGTGCCTTTTGTTGCTGTACATGAAAGCCATTCATTAGACTGGCTCTGCTGAGTGGCTAAACCCAAGCAAAATATCTTCAGCTGTAATAATTGGACTATCATAATAAGCAGTCATTAAATAGCTTATAGAGATTGCAGAACTCACTCTCTCTCCAAGACCTTTTATCTTGTGTCATAAAGCGGCTACTAGAACTGGTATTGCTAATTCTTAGCGGTGTAGAAGTGACGACTTTGACAGCTCTCACAGCTAAGCATAAGGAAAGGCGAGGATAAACACGTAAATTCAAAATAGCACCAGTACGATTTGGGTTGATAGCAGTGACATGACCATTTATTAGTAAACTTTGTGCCTCCATTTTCAATTTGGGACTCAGTAAAGGAAAAGTTTGGATACATAATGTGCTTTAATATCATTCCAGCCTGTGATCTTTCTGTAGCACAGGCTCAAAGCGTGCTCCTGATAAAGGGCAAACTTTGCAGAAATTTTTATTTATTTTTTTTTAAAAGCAGCGAACAGCAACAGCTCTAAAGGCTGCCTTCTGAAATCTACTCCACAAAGAAGGTAGGACAAGGCAGTCTGACAGTCCTCATTTGAGGCTTCCAGGTATATGACATGGTGCCATCCCTATTTGATCTTCCTCCTTTCCTGCCAGCTGCACCAGGCAGTGTAGGAGCCCACAGAATCACAGAATTGCTGTAGATGGAAAAGACCTTTAAGATCATCAAGTCCAACCATTATCTAACTCTACCAGGGCCACTACACCACCATATCTAGACAGCTTTTAATACATCCAGGGATGTCAATTCAACCACTTCCCTGGGCAGCCTGTTCCAGTCTTTGATAGCCCTTTCTGTATAGAAATTTTTCCCAGCAGCCAACCTAAACACCCCCTGGCATAACATGATGTTATTTCCTCTTGTCCTATCCGTTGTGACTTCTGATAAGAGACCAACACCCACCTCTCTACAACCTCCTTTGAGAGAATTGTCAAGAGCAATAACGTCTCCCTTCGGCCTCCTTTTCTTCAGACTAAACAACCCCAGCTCCCCCAACCACTCCTCATAAGACAATTCTCTTGCACTCAAGAGCTTCTCCAACGACAAAGCAACTTCCTCACCACAATGACTTGGTTTCAATGGGCTTTTTTCTTTTTTTTAAATGAAGTCCACTCCTCTGATGTTGTGAAGCTTTTAACGGGTCTTCAAAAACTACCTCTTTATAGAAACTGGATGCAATGAATTGTCATAATGCACCTGAAATACCAGTCTGAAGATGAAAACCCAGCCAACCTGCCTTTCTTCTGTGAGAGTTTCAGTTTCCCAACTGAAAGGTTTGAGTACAGGAAAAGATTCTTCACCTAATCTAGGAAACCCAGGCTGTTAATTACAGAGTGAGAGTTTCATTTAGCATTCTTATGAAAAGGCTCTTTATATCTCATCCACAACTGCGTATAATTGTTCAGTATGAACAATTTCCCACAGACTCTCCATTCCTGAACACATCGAGCAGTAAAACCTGTTGCAAGCGAACACCAGAGGGAGTAGTAAACATTTGTCTGGTAGGTAGTTTTTAAATTGCAGATGGAACAACAAGGTAACAGGAAACCTTGGGGAAACTTAAAAATCGTTATCACAGGCTGTATTTTCAAACTACAATATACTGCTAATCCAGTCTAATTCCCCACCAGTGCAGGGTCAACAATGATTAAGAGCAAGTATGCAGATACATTTTGAATGACACAAAGCTTATCTGTACCACATCTCCTACCCTCTTGCTCTACCTCCTGATGACACCAAGATTTATAAAGTCTTGAGCCTATAAAGCATTTCTACGAAACACCGTGTGCATTTAGATTACATGGAACAGAAAGCATATCCAACATGAGAAAGTTAACACAGAATGGAATGTGAAAATAGGGCAATTATACATAAATACATAATTCAAACTCTACAGAGTAAAACTAAGGATATGGTTAAGAAGCACATAAGAGAAGATGAAATCAAGAATTATTAATATGCCAAGATTTCAGCAATGAACAAGCAATTACAGTACTATCTCAAATATTATTCTACTACCTGCCAAAGACAGTTAAAAATGCTTGCAAAAAAAAAAAAAAGATACAGCAGTGTAGTTGCAACCATAAAGACACAGATCAGAAAATACTCCCACCAGACATTAACAAAAGTCCCCTAAAGCACTTACAAAAAAATTGAACGTAAAAAGAAACTTTTAATTTTCCTTAAACCATTATGATTGCACTACAGCATGCAGCCTACCGGATCTAAGAGTTCCTAGGGTATCTGTCACTGGGGATCTGGCTGCAGCAGGGGTTCCAAGGGTTTCAATTCCCTGATACAGAAACAGAAAGGCTCTTAGCAGATCACTTAGGTCAAATTGTTTCTCAACATTGCCCAAGCAGGAGTCACACCGTTCAGGGCTATGAGAGTTTGCCTGCTGGCATGGGACTCCAGAAAGGCTTGGCTCACCACATCACGCTCTGTGAAACCCAGGACAGCAGACAGTATAAACCCTTCAGTTCTGACTTGCAAGGAGTTCCCTGCAAGCATCCATGTCTCAGGCAAGTGACAAAGATGACCTTTAGCAGAAGCCTGCTAGGCAGGTGGCTTCAATACCTGCCTGAGGAATGCTAGTTAAAATTGACCAGCTTCATGCAGCACTTCATTTAATGAAGAAATTCTCCCTCATGGGAGAACACTTGCTCATAAAGACTTTGTCTGAAGGACAATTGGAGCAAGACCTCATAACGATGGATTTACTGGTGATTTACTGCTGCAGTTCCAGATGTCCTCCTACAGAGGCTAACCAGTGCAGAAGTGTGTTGTCAACACATTCTTAGAAGCACTGGTGATGCCCTGTGGCTCAGGCATCTATACAACACTCCAATCACACTGCCTTTAGCATGGATTCAAAAACCTGCTTTACACCTTCATGTTTGTGTTGAAGAAGCAACAGTGGCAAGCAGAAACAGATGCACGTGAGAGAGAGTTCCGAACACAAGAATATGCCACCCCAGCTATCCTTGCATAGGACTTTTTTTCTAGCTCACACTCTGTACCTCCTGGTACAGACACAGCAAGTCACTGTATTCACTGTGCTCCATCGTTTGCTCATAGCTGAACACACAAATTAAGCATGCAAGAAATGGTTCTCCAGAAAGTGATGAAAGAAAATTGAGACTTCTGGGTATCTGGTATGTCTCTAATTCTGACTGCTGTCAGACCAGGCACTTAGCAGGGATGATGTGCCATGCTCTGAATTTGCACCATCTGCTGCTCCTTAGCTGACAAAGGCGGCAACATGCCACCTCTCCACTAGCTGCTGCTCATTAGATGACAAAAGTAATTTTCAGTGTTCACATTGTTACTTCTGTAATAATCCAATACAAAGATGTACAAAAAGTAAAGAAGAGGAAACAAAGATGACAGAGTAAATTATAAACTTAAATAAGAACATCCATGTACTCTTAAATCTCAAGGAGAAAATCCTTCCAACATCAGGATGTAGTTCGTAGCCCCAAAGGAATATGTCAGGAGGCAGGTAAAAAGGTCAGAATGAAAGAGAATCCAGTTACCTCAAAATGTTTCAAAACACGCAAGCACACACTTCTTGGCTCTTTCCATTCAGGTTTTCTATTTTGTACCAGTTTGGAACATACTGTTCCCACCTTGACCAATATAAGCACTAACCCTAGGGGTGTGTTTGTGTGTATATATATATATATATATATCTACATATCTATATCTATCACAGGGTGTCAGGGAGTGGAAGGGACCTTGGAGATCTTCGAGTCCAACCCCCCTGCCAGAGCAGGACCATACAATCCAGCACAGGGCACAGAGGAACGCATCCAGGCAGGTTTGGAAAATCTCCAGAGAAGGAGACTCCAAAACCTCGCTGGGTAGCCTGTTCCAGTGCTCCCTG